>JBBBDQ010025334.1:0-25000 GCA_037127315.1 Ascarosepion bandense
GACAGACAGACAGACATAGCAATTATATAGAGAGAGACAGACAGACATAACAATTATATATATATTATAGACAGACATATCAATTATATATATATATATATATATATATATATATATATGCAGAGTGCATGACCGAATGACGACAGTGTTTCATCATTAAAAGCAATCTAGAGGTTATTTGGTTTGGGATGTGCGTTGTGGTGTGATGTTTATCGACTCAGAATGAGAAATCGTAGAGCCAAGTTTAAGTTCCAGTAGAATTCGTTTCATTTACTTACGCACAAATACCCATGGGAAAGGCATAATTCATCAATTCTCCCTTTAGCTATGGGTCGAATAGCAGGACAGATTGTTTTTTTTTATATCTTTAATTGGAAAACGGTCTGCCGCTGAAAGTATTGGCAACATACTGCAGGAAAATCTTCTGCCTAGTCAGTCATGTCTCTTTCGAGACATGATCGTCCACGCGTGTATCACGTACGGGAATTAAGAGAGTAGCTTAGATGTGACACAAGGCCGAAACTATGGAGCACTCAGTGAGGACTGATCTCGCTACTCAGACAATTACCCAATTGTCAGCATTACCCAGGTTGTCTATTTTTATTATTTAGTCATTGGGGACTTCTTTCTGGTTTATTGCTTTTCTAACGTCTATTCCATAAGCAGGGTGGTTATTCTAAATTATTCTATCGGCTGCTTATTAGAACTAATTATAGGCTGGAAAGTTTTTGGGGTTTTTTTTTTTTGTAACTTTTATATCGGTCTGTTAACGTTTAATTCACTTCTGCATGTTGCATTTATTAATAAAATACCCGGTACTTATTTAATAACCAATATAGTATAAAGTCTCGGTGTTGAACTGTGTCTACACTGCATATTTTTACAAATACACTATTTCTGACTAGCAGTATAGCCCGGCGTTGCTCGGGTGTAATGAAAGCTTTAAAACTAATCCATGGTCCTGGAGCTCAGACTCTTTGGACGTTGGCAAGAAACACTAAAAAGCAATAGTTGTTTCCAGTTAAAGCGAAATCGTAGACTGAAAGAAAAATAAATGGAAGTAAGTCAAATTTTGATTTCCTGCTATCGATATCGAAATAAGTTTTTTCGTCTTAAACTGAATTTTGAAGGCTAAATATGTCCTCTGAGTAAATGGTATCATGGCTGAGACTAAGAACTACAATTATACCTACTTAGAGCCAAACCCGAAGCGAAAACTAAAATAAAAGGGCTGAAAAAAAAGACAGACATACAGGCAGATAAACAGACACACACAAACAAACATCTTGCCTTTTATATATATATATTATCGATTTTCTGCACTATTGTAAGAACTGCAACCTTGAAACTTCTGAATATCGTTTCTTACGCCTTTGTCTATGAGTGTATGAAATTTGATTAAAATCGGACCACTCCTTCTATAACCCGATTTTTTCTATTATCAATTTTCAATATTTATCGGGCTACCTCGACACAAAACCTAGGTAAGGACACTCGCAGATGCTTATAGTACAACTGTGTAAATTTTCAAGAAAATCGGTTCAGGCGATTCGGAGTCTATAGGTAACGGATACACACACACACACACACACACACACACTGATAACGTTCCATTTATAAATAAGTTTAGATACTGTCTCCTTCTACCTTGTAAATATCCATATCCAGATATCCCGTGACTCCTTAAAGTCTTAGGAGTACCATTACTATTATTGCAGCCGCTGAAGAAGTGGCATTTCTTTGGACACGACAGCTTGACGAAGCCCAACCCTCTGTAGGCTGGTTTGAATTCAGAGTTTTCCTTCTCAATATTTATTTTGTATAAATATACAAAATTGTGGCACATGGCCGAAAAGGGGAGGGGTAGAACTTGGTTCTCGCTTAATTATCCTATATCTAGCTAAGCACTATCACGACCCATTCACTCGTTACAATTTGCTCAATCACCAATAGAACCCATTCATCGCCTCCCAATCCTTCATACACCACAATACCACATATTTACAAGGGGCTCCTAAAAATGGTGGAAAGCCCATGACAGTTTTCCTTCTCTTCCTAGACCGGTTGCCACCAAAGTTTGTCCTGCTATTTACCAATAGCTGGGACGAGGCAGGAAGACGTGATGATTCATACCTTTCCCACTTTAGTGAATGTAATGAATTCGACTGGAATTCGAAATCGGTTCTTCAATCTGAGCTGAAATCTATTACTCCACCTGTGCCACTCCTATAAATATAGCGTAGGTTAAAACTATATTTAAACTTAGTGTCATCATCTCGCTATTTGAAATACCTTGAAGACGTTCTCGCTGATTTTTCATGAAAAGTAATGTTTTATTTACAAAAAATTAGTAAGAAACATGTCACTAAAAGTATTGTCCATCGCTAGCCACTATTTTTCCATCTTTCTGGCAGCATTTGAATTCCACGTCGGAAAAACAACACGTCTTTTGAGGCTAACCACGAGTCGACCCATCTTTTGGCAATTTCAGAAGAATAAGAATGCTGCTCAGCCAGACCATGTGCCATCGATCGGAACAAATGATAATCGGACGGGGACAATGTCTGCTGAATACGGCGGCGGGTAGAGTAGGACTTCCCATTTAATTGTTTCCAAGTAGGTTTTCACTTTTTTGTAATATGTGGCCTAGTTTTGTTATGTTGCGAAATCACTTCAACTCGTACAGCTCCCAGTGTTCTTACTTTTGAATCATTACTAATGATTTGAAACTTTTTTGAAACTGTCATGTGATCAACTCCTAATGATTTTGCAAGTACAGCTTGCGTCTGAGATGAGTCTTCATAAAGTAATGCCTCCAATTCTTCGTTTCAAACCTTTTCAGCACACCAGAGCCTTTCAGAGTTCTTGCTGTGTTTTTATGAAAATGTTTTTTTTAGAAAAATTAGTAAGAAACATGACATTTAAAGTATTGGCCTGTCGTTAACCACTACTTTTTCCTATCTTTCTATCAGCATTTAAATTCCACGTCGGAAAAACGACACGTCTTTGAGGCTAACCATGAGTCGACCCATATTTTGGCATTTTCATAAGAATGAAAGTGCAACTTAGCCAAGCTATATGCCATCGATCGAAACAAGTGATAATCGAACGGGGCAATGTCAGGTGAATATGGCGGGTGGGATAGGACTTCCCTTCAAACGTTTTTATTTGGGTTTTCATCCGTTTTACAATATGTGGCTTAGAGTTGTCGTGTTGCAAAATCACTTTGCCGTGTCTCTGCTCGTATATCGTCAGTATTTTTTAATGCTCGGCTCAAACGCACCAACTCATATGTATCCATATGGATCTCTCGTGATGATTTCGGCCGGTTCGAGTAACTCATAATAAACTTCACCCAGCTGATTTCACCAACTGCAGAGCAGAAGCATTGCCACCGATGTTGTGTACGGCCAGGCTTACTTCATGATCTTCTTCGTTTAGCGTTATCGTCAGTCAGTTAAGTGCCATACGTGAAACACGCTTGGGTTATCATGTCTCGAAACAGACATGACTGACTGGACAGAAGATTATCCCGCAGTAGATTGCCATTGCATTCTGCGGTAGACTGGTTGCCAGCCAAAGCTATTGAACCCAATCTGTCCTGTTATTTAACCCATAACTGGAGGGAAGAGACGGATTAATACCTTTCCCAAGGGTATTTGCGCGTAAGTGAATACAATGGATTCAACTGGAATTCGAACTCGGCTCCCCGGTTTCTCGTTCCGAGCCGATATCACAACGCACATACCACAACGCACATCCGATATGATCACTGGAAAGAGAACAGTCTACCGCCGTAGATTAGTTTCAGAATTCCCTGTTGGTTAACCAGGTTGGTATACAATTGAGGAAGGCCGGCCATAACTGACGAAACGTTGTGTTAACGACAACAAAGATAAGGACAATAGCGTGCATGTAAAGAGGGTAAATAATGATATCTCCTCGTTCCAGAAATTCAGACTACTTTTTTTTTTTCTTAAATGTTTATTTTCTTCAGCTTTTCTTTCGTCATCTCTTTCTTTCTTTCTTTTTTTTTTTTTAATCATATCACCCCGAGCAAGGCGGTAACGCCACTGACGCGCAGGGGGCTACTTAAGAGTGAAAAGATTTGAAAAGAGAAAGCCGGAAACCACATCCTAAACAGGAAACAAGGGATAAGCCTATTCACTCGTTCAATAGACGTGGTTGGAGTGTAAACCGGGCGATAGTTTAATCTATCTACTCCAATTGAAAAAAAAAAAAAGAAAAAAGAAAAAAAAAGAGTAAAAGTTTGGAAAGAGAAAGCCGGAAGCCACATCCTAAACAGGAAATAAGGGATAAGCCTCTTCACTCGTTCAATAGACGTGGGTGGAGTGTAAACCGGGCGATAGTTTAATCTATCTACTCCAATTGAAAAAAAAAAAAAGAAAAAAAGAAAAAAAGAGTAAAAGTTTGGAAAAGAGAAAGCCGGAAGCCACATCCTAAACAGGAAACAAGGGATAAGCCTATTCACTCGTTCAATAGACGTGGGTGGAGTGTAAACCAGGGCGATAGTTTAATCTATCTACTCCAATTGAAAAAAAAAAAAGAAAAAAGAATAAAAAAGAGTAAAAGTTTGGAAAAGAGAAAGCCGGAAGCCACATCCTAAACAGGAAACAAGTTCAATAGACGTGGGTGGAATGTAAATTGTTCATTTTTATTTTTATTTTTTTTCCCATTTCAATTTCGGTCTTTCCGATAGATAGATAGATAGATAGATAGATAGATACGGAACAGACTGCGATAGATAGATAGATAGATAGATAGATAGATAGATAGATACGGAACAGACTGCGATAGATAGATAGATAGATAGATAGATAGATAGATAGATAGATAGATCAGAAGAATTGACATTGGGACTGTCTTTTTTTTTCTTGCTCTTTTTCTTTCTCGTTTCGTTTTTCTTTTCATTTTGTTCCTTTCTGTTTCACTTCTTCGTTTCTCTTCTTTCTTACTTTTCACATTTTCATCTTTCAGTCTTTCTTTCTCTTCTCTTTTCGTTTTTTTCTCCCGTTTTGATATTCCTTTTTCTTTCATTTCCCCCTTTCACTTTCCTTGCTGTCCTTCTCGTTTCTCTATATTTCTTTTTTCATTTTCTTCTTTTCTTTTGTTCTTCCTTTGTATTTCTTCATTTTTCCTGTTTCATTCTTTTACGCTTTTCTTTTTCCTTCTTTTCTTCCCATGTCTTTTCTTTCTTCTCTTTTTGTCTTTATCGTTATTATTTTCTCTAATCTTTCATCTCTCTCTTTCATATTCCTTTCTCTTTTATTTACTTTCGTTACATATATTTTCTTAGTATTTATTTTTCCTTCACTTTTTCGTCCTTTGCTTTCTTCTTTCTTTTTTTTAGTTATTAATGTACTAAATACATAGACTGATTTTTATCATACTTTTCCTTCTGATATTTGTTCTTCCCTCCTTTTTTCCTCTCCAGTAATCAAAATGGGGTCAGTATGAAATTTACTAATAATGATGTCCTGCTGACCTGCTACTTGAAGCATACTTTTTGATCGGCGTTCTTCTGCAACGAAGGACAAACAGACAGACTGACCGCGTTCCGTTCACGCACCCAACCCACTGGCTGCTTCGTCCTACACACACATCTGACAGTGAACGGATCTTCCCCTGCCATGATGTAGATTACATCTGATTTACTTTCTCAATATTTTCTTTTCGAATTGTCAACTCTCTGTTGCACTAGAAAGCAAACACGAGTCACTTTTCAATGCGTTTTTACTACAAGCGTTCATTTTCAATACCGATGTGCTAATGTCTGTTAGATAGATAGATAGATAGATAGATAGATAGATAGATAGATAGATAGATAGATAGATAGGCAGACATAAAAAGATTAGATAGAAGGACATACATTAATAGAATTAGATAGATAGATAGACAGGCAGACATAAAAAGATTAGATAGGACATACATTAATAGAATTAGATAGATAGATAGATAGATAAATAGACAGGCAGACATAAAAAGATTAGATAGAAGGACATACAATAGAATTAGATAGATAGATAGATAGATAGATAGATAGATAGATAGATAGACATAAAAAGATTAGATAGAAGGACATACATTAATAGAAATAGATAGATAGATAGATAGATAGATAGATAGATAGATAGATAGATAGATAGACATAAAAAGATTAGATAGAAGGACATACATTAATAGAATTAGATAGATAGATAGATAGACAGGCAGACATAAAAAGATTAGATAGGACATACATTAATAACAATTAGATAGATAGATAGATAGATAGATAGATAGATAGATAGATATAAAAAGATTAGATAGAAGGACATACATTAATAGAATTAGATAGATAGATAGATATAAAAAGATTAGATAGAAGGACATACATTAATAGAATTAGATAGATAGATAGACAGGCAGACATAAAAAGATTAGATAGGACATACAAAATTAATAGAATTAGATAGATAGATAGATAGATAGATAGATATAAAAAGATAAGATAGAAGGACATACATTAATAGAATTAGATAGATAGATAGATAGATAGATAGATGCCATACGTAATACACGCTTGGGCGAGCATGTCTCGAAAGAGACATGACTGACTGGACAGAAGATTTTCCCGTAGTAGGCTGCAATTACATTTTGTGGTAGATTGTTTGCCAACCAAGCTTATAGAACCCAATCTGTTCTGCTATTTAACCCATAGGAGGGAGAAGAGCCGGATTAATACCTTTCCCAATGGTATTTTCGCGTAAGTGAATGCTACGTATTCAGGTGGAATTCGAATTCGGCTCTCCGATTTCTCGTTCCGAGCCGATATCCACTGCACCATAAACGAATAGATAGATAGATAGATAGATAGATAGATAGATAGATAGATAGATATGAATAAAATTTTATGGATATTATGTTATCACACATGAAATGACGCACTTTATCGGAAATGAACAAAATGCTTCTGAAATTTTATATAAGCAATTTATTTAGTTGAAATAAGCACCATATTGACGAACGACTGTTCTCTAAAGTACCTCTAAATTCTTGATCCCATCTTTAAATAAAATTCATCCTTTGATGTGATAAACTGTCCAAATGCTTCGATTACTTCTTCCTTATTAATGCTTAAATAAGTGTAAGTACCTCTACTCATTTTCGATAACTAACATTTAAATTGATTTTTAAAAAATATTTTCTTGCAACATTTATTTTAATTTTAATTGAAAGCTAAATGATTAAATTTATTATTTCGAGTATGCAAAATACTTTGGTGTATTTCATTCAACAAAAATTGTATTGACTGGAATCTAACATTTTGAGTTTTGTTTTTAATTTTTTAATTTTTCGGCCTTTTTTGAGCGATTGAAACATTTGTAAACAAAAGTTAATTCTTGGTTTTAAAAAACTTCCAAAAACAAAATATACATCGGTGACACATTATTTTTTTGGAAAATTAGTAAATTTAATGTTAAATTAATCTGATTTACACAACTATTACTTATTTATAGCATGAAATTTAGAATAAAACTTTTTATTAAATACAGTATTGAACTTTCTCACCTTTCCGCCGTATTTGAAATGTTATGACAACTCAACAGATGCGAGATAAGTCTATGGCAACCGGAATTGAAAAAACTGTTCAATTTTTTTTCCTGTAAGGGAAAGAAACAGTGAAACACATGACCTTTTAATGTACACATAGAAATTCCCATACAAAAAAAGCTTTAAATACACACACACACACACACACACACACACACACACACAAATAATAATTAGAAATTATTTTAAAAATACGATGGCTCGATGATTTATACTAAACTTTTCAATTTTCGAATAGTAAATATATTCTTCACTTAATAACTTACCAATCTACAAGTATTTAAAATATTCTAACAATATATTGGAACTTTATAAATTATTTTAATTTAAAAAAACGAAAATAATTATTTTAAATTTCATTATTAATCGAAAAATATTTTTTCAGACTATAATGTCCTTAATTTATATTATTTATTAAAGCAATTAAAAGTTTATCAAATTAAATAATGTCACAGTTTTATTGCAATTTTTATTTTACTATTCGCAGCAGAATTTCGGTAAAAGAGGCTAAATAATAAAATAATAATACATTATTTACATTTCCCAATAAGTCCTGCGGTTTTGTTTAACTGATAAAATTAATTTTCCCTACAGAATTTAATTTCTTGAAATTTCATGAATTTACATGGAGATGCGGTAACAGATGTAAAAAAAATTACCTAGATTTTCTTTTTTTAATAATAAATACAAAAATAATTTTATTCATTTTTAGATAAGTCCTTAAATTTTACTTAAAATCCGACAATTATTTGATTTTTACAAGAATTTACAAATTAATGTGTTTGTCACCGGAAAAACCTCGAGGTGGTATAATGGTTAGCAAGCTTGTTTCGTTAGAATCATTAAAATTGAGTAGTGATTACGATCCTCACTGAGTGCCCCATACTTTTGGCCTTGTGCCACATCTAAGCTGCGCTTAGAAAATCCAGCTTGGGCACCTCGAGGTTTTGTAATGGTTAGCAAGTTTGTCTTGCTTGAAACATTACAATTGAGTAGTGAGTTCGATCCTCGCTGGATGTCCCATACTTTAACCTTGTACCACATCTAATCTGCGTTTAGAAAATCACCATTTTCCATTATAAACTCTCCTAAGGATTTGGCTCTCAGGTAACGAAGATAAAAAAAAAGATTTTTGCCAAAATTCCGAACGTGTTAGAAAGGATAATTTTTTTTTTAATAATTTAAAAAAATTCCACTTAATAATAATGTAAACATTTTGATGGAAAAAGAACGTTTGTATTAAGTTTGAGATTTCTTCTTCTTCATACTATGCTGTTTTTTCAGTAATTTACTAGTGATACCTAATTAAGTGATAATCAGTAAGAAGATATATCAGATGAATTTAGAGAGCGAGGCAAAATTTCACAATTCAAGTTATGCCGCTTTTGGACACTTGATAGAGAAGCGTTCAGCTGTGTGTTGTCTTACAGCAAAATTGGGCCACCCTTATTCACAAGTCTAGGGTATTTCTTTTTTCACTTTTTCGTGTACTCAATTTCTCCACAATACGGAGTTGCTTTTATTGTTTTCCATTGAGATAAGAATGAATAATGAATAACCCCTTTGAAAGACCGCCATTCAGTAACCATTAACTTTTCAGGGTGCAGTGAAGGTCTTAGGTATTGTTTTGGTTATTCGGATGTGCGTTGTGGTGCAGTCAATAGCGACTCGGAACGACAAATCGGGGTGCCGATTTCGAATTACAGTTGAATTCCTTGCATTCACTTACGCACAAATATCCTTGGGAAAGGTATTTATCCGTCTCTTCCCTCCAATTATCGGTTAAATAATAAGACAGATTGGGTTCTGTAGCCTTGGCTGGCAACCAGTCTACCACAGAAAGCAATGGCAAACTACTGCGGGATATCCAGTCAGCCATGTATCTTTCGAGACATGGTCGCCCAAAGTGTGTATCACATATGGCACTTAAATGACTTTGGTTATTCACTTGTATCTAACTACTGGCCAATTTTGTTAATGTTGTCAAAGAATATCCATTTCTCATCGCATGTAATGATTCCATGCAAAAATTCTTTTTTTCCTAGTGTAGTAATCATGCCGTAACATTGTTTCATTGTAATCATTTTTATGGGCTCAAAATTTGTTATATACTAAAGAGGTTACTTTGTTAAACGACAAGATTAACAACCAACCAAAAAATGTGTCATTTCATGCGTAACAATTTAATAAGTAAATATGAATGGAACAAATTAGACAGACAGATAGATAGATAGATAGATAGATAGATAGATAGATAGATAGATAGATAGATAGATAGATGTTTATACTAATTGTACAAAACCCATGAGCAACTCAAGTTAAAGAGAGGAAACATTCTTCCATGAATATGTTCCACAAAGCAGCGTATCTAGGGAGCAAGCTGTTCGAATAGAATTTATGAACGGAATATTATCGGAATGAGGATCATTCGTCCCAGTGTTCGTCCGAGGTATGACGATTGACAAGCAAGGCTACTGATCGGGAAATTGGGTGATTTAACGAGCTTGGAACCACCTCTTACTTGTTGTTGTTCTCAGGTTGACCCTAACCCGGAGTGGTGGCACCTGTTAAGATCTCGTCTATGGGGAAATAGTGATCCCTCAAACAAAAATCAATACTTTTCTTTATAAAATCAGCAACAATACATTTTTATAGCAAAATAATAATCAATGCAACACTAAAAGATATTAAAAAAACATCTTTATAGTAAAATTAGCAACAATATATTTTATTGTCTACAAAGTATATATCGAAAAAATGTATAACTTTATTCTGAAAGTATAAAATTATCTGCAGTTGAAAGCTTAAAAGTACATACAAAATATTTAGCTTCCGGTATTAAATAACCCATTGATATACCGCTAAACAAAATCAACCAATTGAAATCAAAATATTTAAATTTCGGCATTAAACAACCCATAGAGACTAATATGCCTCTAAACAAAATCAAACAATGAAAATCAAAATATTTAGATTTCGGCATTAAGTAATTCATAAAGATTGATATGTTGCTAAACAAAATCAAACCGACAAAAATATCCCAATTTACGTGGCATGGTGGGACTGTGAACGTCTAAACTGGTAAAATTATTTAATGTGGTTCATCTGGATATTTTATAAGAGTAGATGTGTTTAGCTATCGTCTGGTTCACATTTCTCCCCGATGAAAAGGTGTAGAAGTTTATCCCTGGTTTCAAGTTTAGAATTTGTTTCCCGTTTCCTTCAAAATTCTACTTCTAGACTGGCAACAGGGTCCCACCCATTCACAGTTAGATCAACCAAATGCAGATGTCAGTTCTACTCTATCAGCTTCTTTTCTCGCACTTCCCGCCTGTGGGACTCTCTTCCATATTCTTGATTTCCTGACGGCTACAACCTCCAGGAATTTAAATGCAATGTCAATACCCATCTCTTAACCAATTGACTCTCGTTCTTTCTACATCACACTGTATATCTTTTCCTTTCTCTCTACCTTTGCAACTGTCATCACACCTGTATTCCCATCCTTAACTGGTTCGTCGTTCTCTTTACTCTTTTCGTATCTAATCTTTTTTTACTTTTATGTAACCCCTGCACATCAGTGGAGTTACCGCCTTGCTCGGAGTGATACGATTAAAAAACAAAAAAACAAAACCAAAAAAAATACTCTTTGCTTCTGACGTATCCGTCTAAACTCTGAAAGTTATACTGTTATTGTATTCCCGGTCATTTCGTTTTATTTCACTTCTATTATCCCCCTGCGTCTTAGTGACTTTATCACCTTCTTTGGATGAATTGTTTTCTTTGTTTCTTGTATTTTTTTTTAAATGAGTGATAGAGGCTTTTCACATTTTGTATGTGGGAAAGGGAGCGTAGAATATAAAATATTTCTTCCCTACAATGCCACGTAGATGCTTCAGAAACCTATGAAAACTGTAAAGTGAAAACTGGGCAGCTCTTACAGATCAATAAATATGAAGAGATCTAGACAAATATAAAAAGATATAAATTGATCGATCGACAGACGGATATACGAGGGCGGGTTTTAAAGTTCTCGGATCGACAAAAAAAGCCCTTCCCTACAAAAGATCTGACGTTTCTTCCTTTGGTCAGATTTTGGTAGGTCGAGCCGAAAGATGCATGTATATGTCCAATATTTTGCTTGCTTGTTTTGTTTGTTCTTATTATTTTATTTTATTTTTATTTATTTTTTTTTTAATTGTGGATACAGACAAAAACCGGTTTTTCCCCGAGAAAACTTTTCAGTCATCTAATACTAATTTAACCTACTTATTGAGATTGTGTGATTGTATGGCAGAACAGGAGAAAAAGAGATAGTAAAATATATACAAATTATTCAAGTAACAAAAAGATGGAAAGTTGTGGCAAGCCATGATCGCTCTCATTCTAAAATGACATGGTTTATAAGAATAATAGATAGATAGATAGATAGATAGATAGATAGATAGATAGATAGGAGAGAATGGCAATCCGTGAAGACGGAGAAAATAATCCATAAGATTTTATTCAATTAATAAAAAAAAATAATTAAATAAAAATAGAGAGCACAGTAGATATTATCCAGAGCAATATAAAATAATGAGATGAAAACCGTTCAGTTATGTGATGTTGATTTTTCCCTTCAATATTTTATATAGTTATTTTTTGGTCAAAAATAAATTAAACCAGAACATAGTTGTATTAAAACAAGATCAACACATTTATATTGTAGAACGTTTGAATATTTTTTCATGTGGAAATGAGTTATTTCTGTTCATAAGTAATTTCCAAATAAATTATATATATATTTGTCCTACGTCGATGACACAACAGTTATATGCGTAATGCAATGCGTAATAAGGAGCATTTTTCAAACTGGCAGTTTTATAGATTTTAATTTAAGTTCATTCGATATTCATGGGAGTTAAATCTTATTAATTTAGATGACTGCTTTTTCATAACGCACACACACACGCACGCACACACACACACACACACACACACACACATATATATATATATAATAACATATATATATATATATATATATATATATATATATAAAATGTCGACCTGTGATAATACCAAGATTGTTGGGGGTTTTTTCAGTGGTTTACTCATAAAAAAACATTCTGATAAGCTGGTATTTTGTCGTAAAATTCTCGATATCTAGATGGAAACGTTATCAGCTTGCAGTCTGAAATTAAGCACGACGAGTGAGGACATCACAACGATGCCTTCACGAAACTTCGAAGTCGGTATGACTCTGCTAGGTTAAGTGGCAAACTTTTCTACGTTAATCTTATTCTGCGTTGAGATGCACTGGATATCGGCTCGGAACGAATTACTTGACATTCACTTACGCGCATATACTCTTGGGAAAGTTATTGATTCGTCTCTTTTTCCTCCATTTATAGATTAAATAGCAGGACAGATTGGGTTCCATAACAAAATAATGGCAACCTACTCGGGAAAATGTTATGCCCAGTCAGTCATGTTTCTTTCGAGACATGATCGCACAAGCGGGTATCTCGTATAGCACTATATATATATATATATATATATATATATATATATATATATTATGGAATACGGAACGTAGGCGATTATGGCTCCCTACAGCTTCTTGTTTTTTTGTTAGTCTGAATGATTTGCATCTTTACCATCCCTTGTCCTTATTCTATCATTCATTAGCACAATCTCGAAGTGCATTATGTTTTTACCAACATCTGTTTCAGCCTGTGATTATCTAAACCCTCTTTCTTTATTACGTGTCGTAGAAATCTCAACTGTATTTTTTTTCTAATTGTAAGTATAACTATCAATTTATTGTCGATTTGCTCTAAAACTTTCACGTTGCTTACAAGTTCCGTCCATATAAATTTCAGCTTTTGTCCATAGCTTTTGTCGCTTCATTTCTTTTAATCTGGAACGAAAATTCATTATCATCTACAAGATCTTCTGCTGCATAGTAGTTTAGTAATGTTTGCTTTGCCTCTGTCATTTGTGAATAAAGTGTTACTATCGACATTTGAATTTGAACATGGATCGCCAGAGAACAAGCATAATCGACCCCGCTTTGATGTATTTAGAGAAATCGTGGTGCTGGGATCACGTGATGTTGTAAAAGTAATATATATCAAAGCAGAAGATAATATTCTAAACATATATTGTTAAATATAGACTAAACTATCGCCCGGTTCATACTCCACTCACGTCTATTGAACAGATGAAGAGGCTCATCCCTTGTTTCCTGTTTAGGATGCGGTGTCCGGTTTTCGCTTTTCCAATCTTCTCACTTTTTTTTTTCAATTGGAGTAGATGAACTAAACTATCGCCCGGTTCACACTCCACCCACGTCTATTGAACAGGTGAAGAGGCTCATCCCTTGTTCCCTCTTTAGGATGTGGTTTCCGCTTTTCTCTTTTCCAATCTCTTCACTCTTATGTAGCCCCCTGCACATCAGTGGTGTTTCCGCCTTGCTCGGAGTGATATGATTAAAAAAATATATAACAGACAATGAATGTCTATTATGCTTAATCATGAGCCGTTCTAAACATCGTATTTTGGCTTTAATTTCAGGTGAAAATAAAGACAAAAATTCTCCAACATTTGGATATTTTTTTTATTATACTGCTTCTAAGCTGTCGGGTTACATGAGTCATCTTCAGACAAGTTACAGGGACGTTAACATAAAGATATCCACCATCAAAGATGTCATTTTTTGTGTTGACATAAAACAGTGCTATGCAACGAAAACAGTCACCGAATATATATATATAATATATACACGTTATTAAGCAGTGCTAAGTTACACGGGTGGACGGGGGCAACAGGATTTCAGAGGTGTTCCAATGGAGCATGGACAAAAAGGTTGTGAACTACTGATTTAAATTATTTTTTAACGATCAAACCGTGATAGTATATTTCAATTCAGTATCATGGAGATATTTTCCATTTTACTGATATCTACCCAGCATGCACCAGTTTCTTTTTGGTGGTTTGTATTCAAAAGTGAATTGTTAAAAGATTTCGACATTAAATCGTAAATATATTTTGTTTGCGTCAATTTTCCATGTTGACTGACACAAATTTAGAATATCTCTAGCTTTGTGAAAGTAATTCAAAACTATATATATATGGTTTAAACGATAAATATCTTGGCCTGAAGATGGCTTTCACGCATGAAACCCTCTGTCACCACTCAGTGTTCACTTCCGTTTTCACTCTTATATTTATTGTGTATTTAGGCAATAATCATTCTCTGATGTATGTTTCATTAAAAAAAGACTTGCAAGGCAATTCTGTTAAATCTGTATTTTATTTTAATTGTATGACAATAAACATACATTTTCATTTTTTAGCTTATCTTGTATAGAAACTGTCCCGATAATTTTTCTGGACCATATTCATGCTGCCTGCAGTTTCTTCTTCTCCGTCGGGAGATTGTCTAGCATTCTCTGCCATATGAAAAGATGGATATCGCATAGCAATCCAGCATCCTCTTTCTTTTGTTTCTAACGAATAGTTTCCGTTTCTCATCATCTTGCTTCAGTTAGTCAGTTAAGTGCCATACGTGAAACACGCTTGGGCGATCATGTCTCGAAAGAGACATGACTGACTGGGTAGAAGATTATCCCGCAGTAGGTTGCCATTGCTTTCTGCGGTACACTGGTTGCCGACCAAGGCTATAGAACCCAATCTGTCCTGTTATTAAACCCATAACTGGAAGGGATAGACAGATTAATACCTTTCCAAAGGGTATTTGCGCGTAAGTGAATGCAATGAATTCGGCTGGAATTCGAACTCGGCTGCCCGATTTTTTGTTCCGAGCCGATATCCAATGCACTACAACGCATATCTATCATCTTGCTTAGCTGTTGAAATTATTTTGCTAGTTGTTACGTGTTAGAAGTTGTAACAAAAGAAAAGAAAATGATTTACCAAAACACAGAGCTAAATCACAAACAAATATTTAATTTACTAAAAACAGAAAATAAAATATATACAAAATATACAATTGTAGCATTCAACAAAAAAAATAAAAAAATAAAAAAACAGAGTTTAGTGCTAAGTGTTACAAGGAAGGAGAAGGAAGGTGAAGGAGTCAAGTAAATCTATCACGTTAAGGCCAGCGAAGTAGTCTCAGTGCTATTACTGGAAATCCTTAAATATATAAGATTAACTTTTAGTTTGGTCAATGAAAATATTAAAAAAATCCTTTTTGCCGATTTATTTCCATGAGGTTCTCTTATTTCGGTTTTTGTTGATCGGCAACTTTTCTTTTGGATGTACTAATTCGCGAATCCAGCCGGAGTTGATAATACCAACAATTCCTTTTTAACAACTAACAACTCTCTTCTCAAAACCTATTTTCATAGGGGCTAGGACCTAATTAGCATATTTATCGAATCATCTAGATCTTTCTCGAATATACTAGAATGATCTAGAATCTTCCAAACGTTCTATTTCTAATTTCTGTATTTTACAATTAGTTCCTGAATGAAAACCTTTTTGTATTAACAAGCAGGACTCAGTAGAATCCCTTAGTATACATTTTAACCCTTTTGTTGCCATTATTAATATTTTTTATATATAAATGTATCCTCATAACATAGTTCAATGCATGTTCGGAGCTCCGTGCTGCATTTTTCCAGTCATTATTAAAACGTTTCCTAGATATTTAATTTTCTGTGCCTGATTGTACGTTTTAAAAATAGCAATACTTACATTTTATACAATAAGAATTTATCAAGCAAAAACGTAATTACGTTACTAAGTCCCTGTCCTAGTTATAACGATGGCATCCGTTTTAAAGAACCAGTTTGAAACCAGTTTTTAGCTAAAATTTGGTCTGAAATTTTCTACATCATTAAAGAACACTATTGAATTAAGTCCATTGACAAGGGAGGAGATCTAATTGTGTTTGGCAACTGGTCTATGAAAAGAACAACACTAAATTCAAAATCCATCCACTATAAACTGTAATAAGAGGATTAAACATAGAAGTGTAGATAATGTCTGCAAAACAAACATGGTGGCAGATTTTAATAATTATGGATGATTCAACTGGAAAGCAACTATTCAGAATGTTATTGACATTAACAACCTTTAGGCTTATCTATTGATTTTCAGTTCTTCAATTTCCAATCCAGAAGTATTATCCACTTGCACATCAAAATCTTACAGTACTTAGAATTCCCAAACGGTAACCGATCTACGTAATGAATAGGCATGACATTGCTTAACTTTGGGGATCATATAAGAACTTCTGTTTAAATGTGATATGGCCATAAACCTACAAAGATGATTAGATATAAGGAACAGATACTATTTCTGCAAAATAAAAATAAAAAAAAGATAGATTTCAAGAACTATATAATGGGCGTTTTTCAAACCAATTGAATCTTTATAACGATGATTAGACTTGGGGTGAATATGCTTTCTGTAAAAGAAATCATAATAAGTTTAAACAATTATGGATGATCTAATTTTGAGAGCTTATCCAAAATTTTGTTGACATGAAAATGTATTGAGCACATGAATGATTTTTTGGTTTGATTTAATTTTTTAAAGGTTATTTGCTTTCGTATTTTTTTCTTGTTTTTCATTATAAGTAATTTAATTATTCTGTTTTGTTTAATATACTTACCGATATTTACAAGTCTGGATTCCTGGATTTTCTATTTGCACTATCTTCTCTCAAGAAGAACGTGTGACAGTTCTGAAATTAGATAAATAAATACTAAGTAATCTCTACTGAAATGGGGTGTACAAAATTTCTTTGAAACTTTAAAAACGAACTTTTGTAAAGTATGTAGATATATACAAAAAATATAAAACAAAATAACAAAAGAGCAAAGATAAAAAAATATAAAGTGGTATATTGAAGATATATAACAAAAATGAAATATTAAGAAGGGGCTGATTGATTATTGATTCTCAGAGCCAGTCGAGGACAAAAATATCACCTTTCGCCAGGACGATTTTCAAAATAATGCATTCAAATGAATTCTTGAGATCCTTTATATTAAGTATAAGCAACCTTGTTTCTGTAAGAATGGATGGTTGCTGGGTTCAAAGATAATTTATATATGAGTGATGCCGTCGATTACATCGAAGTAAATTTGTTTATCTCCTCATTTTTTAGTCGTTGTGTACATATTTTTTCTTCGATTGCCTCTGAAGAGCGAGTATCGATAACCGGTTGGCTTTTTCTGTTGTTAAATGCACCAGTTTACGATGAGTATTTCATCATTTAATCCTTATTGTTCAGTACCTTTGTTTTATAATTTTGTATATATTTATATATATTTTCAGATTGTGACGCTTCAATAAATAATACAGCAAATGTAGATAGTGGGAAGAGGAGACAGTCTAAACATACAATCATCGAACAAAGCAAGATCGCAAGTACAGACATGCGTGCGTGGTTAATGCAAACCACAGAACAATCAATTACATTTTGACTCCATTTGATGCATTTGATATGTACAAAGTAGATTGTGTCTTCGAGAATTCAACAGTGGGACTTTGAGATTCCAATATATCTCCTGCACTAAGCCTGAAGACAGGGATCTAGTCGCCGTTATGAAGAAAACAAATCAGACAGTGGATTTCACAGAAGCGGTATGAGAGAAAATAAAAACATTCGTATCTTGATTTTGCAAGAGGGAGTAGAAAGTAATGAAATATGAAGGTGACAGTCGTAAATAGTTTTTATAGGAGAACTTGGAAGGTCCGTGAGTGGTCCGAAAATCAAAAGATTGGATGAACTAGTAATTAGAACAGTTGTAACTATCCGTATAATAATATTATTTAAAACTGCTAGCTGAGAAGAGACTTTTTCATCATTTCAACCCAAGCAAGGCATTAAATACACTAAGATGTAAGAGGTTATGGAGTATTAAAGAATATGAGAAAAAAAAACACTATTAAGGAGAGAACACTAAAAGAACAGGAATTAAGAGGACAAAAAATAACGATTGACATTGGATTTACATTTTTGAAGTTTAAAGTCGACTGAAGAGTAAGAAGCAAGAAGAGAGTTCCCAAGTGAGAAATGCGAGAAAAGAAACTATTATCATAGAACTTACGGTAGTATCTAGCTAATTCATCTGTAAATTGAGACCGTGTTGCCAATCTAGTACTGCGCTTAAATTCATGAAGTCTATGCACTATAAAGAAAAAAAACTCGTCAAAAAATAATTCATAGAAAAGCTAAATTACAGCGGTTGGAAAGGAACTAAAACTGAGATGCCAGGCCAGGACCGATAATACTGCAAATTCTTCTTTGGATTTTATCAAGAATTTCTAAATATATATCAGCTGCACCAAACCATATGTGGAAGCAATATTCAAAGCAAAGACGAATGATAGACTTAAAAATATATAAGTTATTCCTGGAGATAAAAATTGTAATACTAGAACTTGGAATGGTAATAAATGCTCCGAAAAAATTATTAAAGGAACTGGTAATAAGAGGAACAGTTGAAAGTATCTGTATACTAGCAGTATAGCCCGGCGTTGCTCGGGTGTAATAAAAGCTTTAAAACTAATCTATGGTCCTGGAGCTCAGACACAGCCTCAAAAATATTTGTGTGAAATTTGGTGAGAATCGAATAAAAATTATGGATTTGTATAAAGGGCATGCAGACAGATAAACAGACGCACGCACACAAACATCTTGCCTATATATATATATATATATATATATATATATATATATATATATATATATATATAATGGATTTTCTGCACTATTGTAAGAACTGCAACCTTGAAACTTCTGAATATCGTTTCTTATGTCTTTGTCTATGATTGTATCAAATTTGATTAAAATCAGACCACTCCTTCTATAACCCGATTTTTTCGATTATCGATTTTCGATACTTATCAGGGTTATCTCGACACAAAATCTAGCTAAGAACACTCGCAGACGCTTATAGTACAACTGTGTAAATTTTCAAGAAAATTGGTTCAGCCGTTTCGGAGTCTATAGGTAACGGACACACACACACACACAGACGCATACACACACAGACAAAGTTCCATTTATAAATAAGTTTAGATTAATAATATTGAAAACAGGTGGAATATTAAGAAGGTTAATTAATTTCCATTGCAAGGCATCAGTTAGTACCTGTGTGAATAACTAATGTATAATAATAATAATAATAATAATAATAATAATAATAATAAACGACATAAAGTATGAAAAAAGTTGTTTTGTTTATCTACACAATGGTATGAGCCAGGTGTCTAGATTTCTTTTTAAAATTTTGAGATTCTGAAAAAGAGCTCCACTCAAGAAGAAACAACGGTCTCATAGTTGTTATATACTAAGTTTAGGTTAGTTTAGCACAAGGTCACAATTATGGAACACCCAGCAAGTTTTAAAATCACAAATCAGTAATAATGATTTGTGAATTTTAATCTTAACCATTTACCCATATTGAGGTAGCAAACCACTTTTTATATATGGGTACAAGAAAAACAATCTGCCAAATACGTGACTATATTCTCGGACCAAGAGGTGAAGATAAGAAAAAAAAAAAAAAGAATGAAAGAAAAGTAAAAGAAGACAAGAAGAAAAAGAGAAAGAAGAAGCAGATAAAGAAGAGAAGCATATTAGGACCCCGCACGGGAAATAAAAAATATCAAGGGTTTGTCCATAATAACTGAAATATTAGAAACAAGATTGAAAGAATTAAAGATCTTCTGGATCATGACAGAGACGGATTCTGCGAAGGTGCTAAAAGATGTATTGGATGTTTAAGATATCTCTTTTTCTCAGATCAGTTATTCGAAATGGCTTCAAGCAAATGAATCTTAAAGAAGACAACCACTTCATTAAAATTTAAAGACTGGCCATACAGAACCACAAACATAAAACTTAACCAAATAGCAAAAACGCATCACTTGAAAACATCCAACAGTATCAGCAACTACAATGAGTACCATATGTAACTAGAACTAATAAAAATGTTGATTTTCCACACTATCATAAAAAAAAAGTTATCAAGGAAACCGCTATTAATACTAGAACGGGTGATGTTGTTTAAAACCAACACTTTAACCGAAAAACTCGTGCCATGTTCTTAAATATATCGATAACCTCATATGGTTGTTTCGGTACCTAGACCTGGTGCAATGGTTAGCAAGCTTGACTCGCTAGTTCAATTACGACCGATTAGTGAGTTTCATCCTCACTGAATACCACCATACATTTGGCCTTGTACCACATTTAAGCCATGCCTAGAAAAAACATTCTGGTGCAATGGTTAACGACCTTGTCTCGCTTGAATCATTACAATTGAATGTCAGTTCTTCAATATGGCAGTGAATGCTAGACAATATCATCACAGATGAGGAAAAAACTTGAAGCAACTGAAATGTGGTTCTACAGAAGGATGCTGTGGATATCATGGACCGATTATGTGAGCAATGGTGAGGTTTTCGAAAGGATGGAAACGAAAGAGAAATAAATACTGAGCATCAAGAAGAGACAACTAAAGTTCCTTGGACATGCAATGAAGAAGGAGGGCTTGGAGAACCTGATGCTAACAGGCCAGATAGAGGGAAAAAGAGACAGAGGAAAGCAGCGGATAACATATTTGATGGGCCTGAGCAGGTGGATGACAGAACGGAGGTTGCGTGGTGTTACAGGAGAAAGTGTGCTTAGAGCCACCAGGGATAGGGAGACGTGGAAAGCCATGATCGCCTACGTCCCGAAAAGACAAGGAACATAGAAGAAGAAGAAGAAGAAGAAGAAAAAGAAGAAGAAGAAGAAGTGAATTTGATTCTTACTAGGTGTCTCATACTTTCGGCCTTGTGCTACATGTGCTACACAAGTATTACTTGTTTATAGCATCAAATTTGGAATAAAACTATTTCTTAATCAAAGAGATAACAAGTGATTAATGTATGAAGTGAATCATGACAGACAGATGACGTGTGAAGTGATTGACGACAGCTAATATGGTGATCAGAATAGACATAATTGTCATATTATTTTCTGTAAGGAGAAGAAACCGTCGAAACGTGACCTTTTGAAGTAAGTCAAAAATACCACATTAAAAAGATCCCTCAAATACAGAAAAAAATATTTTAAAAAATACGATGACTCAACGATTTGTATTAAACTTATCAATTTTCGATGAGTAAATATTGACTTCGCTCAATAACTAAATCACTTAAACTCGGCAAAGGTTTTCAGAATAGAAAGAAAATTAAAATTTTAAAAACTGTAATAACTAAAAAAGAAAAACATTAAAACAATTCTTAAAAAATTCCATTTTTTATTGAATTTTTTCTTTAGACTATAATATCCTAAATTTATATTATTATTATTATTAAAAGCAATTAAAATCTTATCTAATTAAATAATATCATAATTTATTGCATTATTTTTTATTTTACTATTCAGAGCAGAGTTTCCAGAAAAAGGCCAACTGTTTAAAAAAAAAAATAGATGATTCACACTCCCTAATGAGTCCTGCATTTAAAAGATGAAAAAAGGTTTCGATGCAAAATTTAATTTCTTGAAATTACATGGATTTACGTGGAGAGGGTGTAACAGATGTAAAACAAATTCTAACGCTTGCTAAAAATAATAATTTCAAAAATAATTTCATAGAATTGTGAATAACTTCTGAAATTTCCATTAAAATCCGACAATTATTTGATTTTTTGCAAGAATTTCTAAATTAGTTTTTTTTCTCTGCAAAAAACTAAGTTACGTAATATTACGTAATACATTAACCATAGTAAATTCTGGTAACAATTTGGTTATCCATTAACGAAAAAAAACTTATCAAATTTACGAACGTTTTAGAAAGGATTGAAAAATTTTACTAATAATTAAAAAATACTTTGATCTTTCCTCTTAATAATAATATATACATTTTGATGGAAAACCTTCGTTTTTATTAAGTTTGGGTTCTTTTTTCATACTATGCCGTTTTTGTTTTGGTTTTCTTTTCAGCAAATTTGTAGAGGTATCTACTGTGAAACAAGCAGAAAACGAGATAAGACGACGAAATCTAGCGTCCCTTTTACTCTACTGAATGCCTTTAATTGTAAAAGTTGAATAAAAATTGAGGATATATAAAAACGACTATATATATATATATATATATATATATATATATATATATATATATATATATTAATTCAGATACTTAATCCAAGCAAAAAGGAAAAAGCAGGAAGGTAAATTCCAAAAACCCGATCCTAATTAATATTAAAAATTTTATTTTAATATTAAAAAATGATACAGGAAGAGAGCTCCATGTAATAAAATATTACTGAGCAAATATAAATTAAAAAAAGGATTAATTCAATGATGTTGGATGATCATTTCGATATGAAAATCCCCACGGGGGATAACACATCACCTCAGCAACAGAAAAATCCTTTCAGAAACGTGGGGATTTTCATATCGAAATGATCATCCAACATCATTGAATTAATCCTTTTTTAATTTATATATATATATATATATATATATATATATATAAAGGAAAATTATATAAAGTTTAGAATTTATTATGTAAATTGATTTATAAATATTTTAATAATAGATAATAAAATGAATTATGAATATTAATAAAATAGTAATATATTAATATTCATTAATTAATATTGTATTCGGTTCGACATTGTGAAAAGGGGTTATCTTCGACTATCATTGACATCGATAGAACCGAATCTAAAAAGAATTCGCACAGCAGCATCAACCACAAGAATCTCATTGAATAAATCTAACATTTTTTAATTTATTAATTATTCACATATTCTAAAATGAATTTTTTAAGAATTATTTTACTAGTGTGTATAAATGTTTTATAGCGGTGATTTCCAACGTGGGGCGTACACCCCAAAGGGGGGCAATTTGATTTTTTAGGGGGCAATTCGCATGTTAGGTGGTTTGCTAATAAAAGACTTTGTTCTTGGGATCTATTAGCCCTAACATTCCAATTTTTCATTCATCATTTGTCTTGGATTTTTAAATTACCATCGATTGCACTGCTACCTGGTGAATAACCTCCATTTTAAAATAATTTTAGAACTTCATTTTGCAAAGTTTCCAAATCCGTCGTATATTCTGTGTTCTTAGTATTAAAAAATACTTTTCTGAAATAAAAGTACAATTATTACTTTAATTAAAAGTATTTTTCTATATTCTAGATTTCCAAATGGTCGTATTATAATAATATAACCGATTTTCGCTTATATTATTCTTAGTTGCCATAATTTTAGCATTATCGGCTTTAATAAATCAAAGTATTGGTGTAAAAAGCATCACCTAAAACGGAGTTCACTTTTTACATAAGAATTATATATCAACATATAGGAGAGGGGGTATCAGGATTCTAGAGGTGATTAGGTGGGGCATGGCCAACAAAGGTTGAGAAACACTGTTCTATAGAATCTATTTGTAAATACAAGTTAAATTTCATTAAATTAGTTTTACTTCAAAATAAAGTATATACATTTACTATCTGTATAATACTATTCCCAAACATATCTATTAGGAAAACTCAAACTGAGCATTTTTTCATGCAATGATTATGGGAGTCCGCTAAAAAAAAAATAAATAAATAAAAGTCGTCTATTTGTAAAAAAGTGAGTTTAAAACCACTGATTAACACAAACGAATCGGTTTGCTAATCATGCTAACTATTGCGCGGACACCTCGAGGTGGTATAATGGTTAGCAAGCTTGTCTTGCTAGAACCATTGCATTTGAGTAGTGAGTTCGATCCTTTCTAGGTATCCCATACTTTCGGCCTTGGGCCACATCTAAATTGCGCTTAGAAAATCTCCATGCTAACTATTGCACATCGCCCTCTATGTGCCGTGTCCCTTAAGGACGGTGGGGATCATGGCTTTCATTTGTAGCTCTTAATAAATTTTGTCTTCTCTCACAAATCAGTCTTGCCAGGTAGGTTCTGCGTTGCTTTCCTGTATTTTACCTTCAATCTGTCCTATGAATATCAAATTTTCCAAACCAACTTTCCTCATTATGAGCCCGAGAAATTTTGTCTCGTTCTTGGGTTGAGCATGAGTGTCTTTTTGTTGCCGTTGTCTCTAGAACTTCGTCGTTGGTCACATATTCGGTCTATAGTATCTTTGGCATCCTTCTACAGAACCACCTTTTTGTTGCTATCATTCACAACCGTGTAAGAGTGATGATACTACATTACAGTTCAGTGATTTTTTTTCTTAGTTTCTAGCGATATTTTTCTGTTTCTTAATACTTTCTCAACTTTTAGAAGGCACCTTTCGCTATTCCAATGCGCCTTCGGATTTCGGTGTCGTACTTTCCGTCGTCAGTTAATACATTTCCCAGATATCTAAATTGTCACACCTGTTTCATTTCGCTATCTTCAATTTGTAATTTG
>JBBBDQ010025334.1:32500-141669 GCA_037127315.1 Ascarosepion bandense
TATCGCATTTCTATTCGTGAATTGCTGTATAGACTCAAAGAAAAGCAAAATTGTTTTAAGCAAATTGTTACAGTGATGAGAAATGGGTCGTTTACAACAATGTTTAGCGAAAAATATTCTGAGGTAAGTGACATGAGCTAACTTTATCCAACCCAAAAGCAAGTTTTCATTCTAAGAAAGTCATGCTGTGCCTCTGGTGGGATTGGAAAGGAATCCCGTACTATGAGCTTCTGCAAAGTAACCAGTCAATTGATTATGAAAAATACTACTCACAACTGAATGAATATTTTATGGCGTAATTTTGTTTTGTGTTTTAATTTCCCTTAAAGGTCGGCATGAATTTTCCGGACAACCCACTATAGTGTCATACATGCTCTGTGAATGACAAATTTTCCAGGACTTCTTTTCTCATTACATAGTAATTTCAGTCGCCTCTTTCTGATTTTATGCAGGTTTCATAGAATATAACAAACAACGATATTTTTTAAGTTTTTTATTCAGTTTTTATATCACTCTACTTTTCTTTTCTGAGGGCTAAAAGTTTTATCACTACTGAGAAAAGAATAAAATCTTTCAATTAGAATTTCACATCGTTGTTTAGTCATTAAAACACTGTAGCTGGCTTATGTCAATTTTCAATTAAAATGTGTATTCGATTATAAAAGAACGATTCCTTTCTTGATTTTCAGGGCAGTTAAACATTTGGATAAATTCAATTCTAATTGGGTATTCAGTATATGTGGCCTTGTATCAAACTAAATTAAAAATACTAAATATATGATGGTTTTATTATTATTATTATTATTATTATTATTGGCGAGTTCTACAGAAGAATGCTGAGAATAACATGGACGGAGTATGTACGCAAGAAGGAAGTAACAAAAATTGCAACAAAAGCGACTCTTATTTAGAATGAGACAGCTGGATTTTTTTTAAGACTTATAATGAAAAAAGAATGCTTGGAGAATTTGAAACTCACAGGGCATGTTGAAAACGAGAGCAAAGCTGCAAGTATTCAGTGGATGCTAACACCGTACAACCTGATACAAGATAATCAATTAATTCTGAATATTTACCACAGAATCTACATCCCGGATTAACGCAATTTTTCAGTATGTGTGCTTGGTAATTTTTAGTTAGCAAGCATTAATCCTGTGTAGTTAGAATAAAAGCTTCGATTTCAGCTTTAAAATTTGCACTACGTAACCATTCAATAAATTATTATTATCATTATTATTATTTCATTTTTCATCATAAATCTACCTCTGCTATGGTCGCACTACCTACCAAGTCTGCGGAAAGACCTAAGACAGGTCGTGCTGCGTTGTTATGGCTTAATCTCATGTTTTTCTATCTCCCATAACATTCGTAGCGTTACATAGACAAAGTTTTCCTTAGTGTGTGAGCTGTACTTAACAAGACAATTTATTGTATATCTCCTAAGCTAGAGTTTCCAGGGATTCTTTCAATGTATCGTTTTGTTCCATTATTATTATTATTATTATTATTATTATTATCTTTGATTTCTATTATATACACATTTCCTTCCGGTTCCCAACAAGTGACCTAAGGTCAAAAATGGTTTCATAGCATTTTACACACATTATTTTGAAAAAAAAAATACAATTTAAGATCACAGACATTTTACGTAAATAAAGCTCTTGCTAACGTCTGACCTGTACTTTTTTTGTCTTTCTTTAAAGTATGGACCACCAGGAACCCCGTCATTGAGTATATCGGAACCTTTTATAATCAGTCGGTGGGCTCCAACTACAACTGGAATTATTGATGTCCTCATGTACCACATTTTTCAGATTTTCGTTTGAATAGTTTTTTGAAGATCTTCATAATACATTACAAACCGCAGAAGGAGCCATTTTAGTAAGAAAAGGCATTCTGTTTATTTTATTTTATTTGTGTGTGTGTGTGTGTGTGTGTGTGTGTGTGTGTGATCTTTGCTCATCATCAGCATTATTATTAGTATTATTGTTATTATTATTATTATTATTATTGTTGTTGTTGTTATTATTATTGTTGTTGTTACCTTCTTTTGCCCAGTTTTTCACTTCCAACCGATGATGGGGTGTTTTCCATGAATTCGTACGACATCAAGCGGAGAGCACCTTTCACAAAATATTAATCAGTGCAAACTTCTGATGTCATAGGATACTTAGTTTTATTGTCTTTCTCGCTATATTCCACATTTTTATCGATAGCATGCTTTCAGCACATGGACTGCTGGCGCAAGACAATCTTTCTCTTTTTATAGCGTCACATTTGTCCTTCTACCGTAGTAAGCAAAGGCTAGTAAACAAAAAGTAAACGACATTAGTAGTAGCAACGACAACGTTACTCAGCTTGTTTTAACCAATAATTAACTCGATACCAGCTCTAAATGATAAGCTAGTGATGTCACCAGTAAGTCGACGACATACGGGTCAGGCTGACTCTTGTCAAGTGAGCTTGAGACAATGGAATTAAAAATAAATATTTGGAAAAATGGTGGCAAGAAGTTGTAAATAATAAAAATAAACAAATAAGCAGTAAAGGCGGCAATAGTCAAAAGAATGATTCGTCTCGATGATATCGACAGTGGGGAACGTAGCAACTTAATTGATAAGTGACTCTATGGAGGCTTAGTGATTACGGCGTTCGCGTGCTTTTTTTTTAAGCTACTGTTGTTTGCGATTTCGAGTCTTTAGGTAACAGAAATGACTTAAAATTAAGAAAATAGTTTAATCTTTCACTTGTTTCGCTGGTTGGATATAACCTTAGTGATCGTTTGAAAGAAGTAAAGATCATGTTACTGGTACTGATTAAAAAAAAATTACATTTACTTGGAAAAAATAAAAACAAAAATGAATTTGAAACATGTTGAATGCAAAAGAAATGAGATAAAGTAACACGTTTATTCGAAGAAAAAAGGTCCAAAAGAAAGAAACATTTGTTATTAGAAAAATATTATTAATTATTACTTTAGAACATGTACAAACTACAAACTACAACAAAATTGTATATTTTGTTTTGACATTGAAAGATTACTATCATTATTAACTATCTGATGAGACATTGTTTTTTTAAAGTTGAAACAATGTACTATTTTGTAGTTTGCACATTTTCTAAATTATAATTAACAGTAAATATTCATTGGTCTATTTTTATATTGAGCACTGTTTTAAATTAATGTTTTGAACGTCGCAATTATTTTCTTCGTTCCTTATTCATTTGAATATATATATATATATATATATATATATATATATATATATATATATATATATGTATACATATGTATAACACCCACGATTTTACTTTCCTATTATATTTGCGTTTTCGGCATAAACTTAATTAAAATATGCATTTAATAAAAGAAAATATGGCACCCCAGGTTTATCATTTCTAAAGATCTTAAGCAACGCTAGTACCTAAAACAAAATTTAAAATCGTAAAACAACCAGATTATAGTATGCACCTGACGATTTCGTATGCATGAAACGTAAGATAATTTAAAAATTTATATATATATATATAACAATAATAATAAAAATAATTATAATTATTATAATAATAAATCGAATTAATGTGTTACTTATCGGGTCAAAGATTCGAATGTCTTCACTCTTCCGGATTATTTGTTTTTTATACATAATAAATCTAAATATCTTTCCTCAACTGTAACACGACAGGGATATATCTGGATTAGAATTGTAGTTATATGTTTATATATGGCGGTACATAAATACATAAGTCATGTTTCAATCATCAATTGACAACTGCGTTGAAAACCCAAAGTTGCGATACCAGTGAAGAAAAAAATGTAGATTAATTTTTATTCTACATCAAGCACTATTTTAATAATACCAGCACTCAATGTGCGACAATATATATATATATATATATATATGGTGGGGAAACAATATAGAAAATTTTTATATATCTTGAAGTATTTCAAGAGGAAATTATGAGAAAGGTGTACAAAGGTTTCATGTGGCGTGTTTCGTCCTTTAGGAATATTTGCAAAACATCAGTTTAATCCAATGAAGTCAATTTAATCTGCTGAAATCGTAAAGGACGAAATTCAACAAAATGTTGAATTAATGATATTAGAATAAAATTTAGCTCTACTTTTGTATTGAGCACTGTAAAATTAAAAGTAAACGTTAAGGAACAGAAATCTCTTATTAACTTTTTTCACGTTATTGTATATATATATATATATATATATATATATATATATATATGAATAGAATAAGCAAAGAACAAGTAAGAGAAGGTGTCTTTAATCTAACATTTTCCATTTTTAGCAAGCTTCTTCAGAGATTTATTAAAGACGAATAATTTAAAATTTTCGCTTACATATACTTATATTCATAATGAACATCTAATATTTTTATTACACGTTAGCACACACACTTAAACAGACACAAGGTTTTTCTTCTACATTTTATACTCATCCATTGATTTATCACACGTAACACGTTTGGAGTAGATAGATTTATCTATTGACCGGTTCACACTCCACCCACGTCTATGGAACAGGTTAAGAGGCTCATCCTTTGTTCCCTGTTTAGGATGTGGTTTCCGGCTTTCTCTTTTCTAATCTTCTCACTTTGTTTTTTTTTTCAATTGGAGTAGATAGATCCATCTATCGCCCGGTTCACACTCCACCCACGTCTATTGGACAGGTTAAGAGGCTTATCTCTTGTTCCCTGTTTAGGATGTGGTTTCCGGCTTTCTCTTTTCTAATCTTTTTCATTATTACGTAGCCCCCTGCACATCAGTGGCGTTACCGCCTTGCTCGGGGTGGTACGATTTTTAAAAAATCTGACTAATAAAAGTATAAATCAATCAACATACTGTCTTTTGGATTTTTAAATCATTTGTTTTTGATAAATCTCTGAAGAAGCTTGTTAAAAGTGTAACATGTTTGATTAAAGACACTTTTTCCTACTTGTTCTTACTCTATTCATCTTGTCGGATTCCGATCCATATATTAAACTGTATATATATATATATATATATATATATATATATATATATATATATATTAACTGAAATTAACGAAGCAAAATGGTTATATACTAACCGACAATTTGAAATTATTTGTTTGAACATTATTTTTCGATCGATACTCGTATTTAAGTAGATTTTCTGTTTGTAATCAAACAGTATTATATATTTATTTCTACTGGCCTGACTATTTACGGTAAATTTTTGTTACAAAATGTGTGTCATTCGGCAGGATTCGAACCTGCGACCCCTATCCACATAGATCATAAGGTTGGTCATTCGTGGTCGAGAGGTCAAAGACGCGCCAGATCAATTGGTGGCTTTCCCTATGTGGATAGGGGTCGCAGGTTCGAATCCTGACGAATGACACACCTTTTCGTAACAAAAATTTATCGTAAATAATCAGGCCGGTAGAAATAAATATATAATACTGTTTGGTTATAAACAGAATATCTACTTAAATACAAGTATCGATCCAAAAATAATGTTCAAACAAATAATTTCATATATATATATATATATATATATATTAACAACGATGAAGCTGTCTAAGAACACCGATCTATAACCGCTACTCTGAGTTTCACGCCAACTGCGGTCTTCAATCGATTAAGGTCTTGTTATTGTTACATCTCTCTCGATTTGGTTTCCCATTATGGGCTTCTTAATTCTTTAATCATTGAATATTGCTGATTTGTGTAGGTGACTATTCCATTTATTAGATTATGTCTACGGCTATATCGTGTAGAATGCACCGGTTCCCGTCCGATCACCGAAGTTAAGCAACATCAAGCCTGGTCATTACGTAAATGGGTGACCATTTGGGAATACCAGGTGCTGTAAACGTAAGGACCAAGAATGGTCCACCGGTCCTCCAGGTTTGGGGTTTGGGGTTTGGGGTTTGGGGTTTGGGTGCAGGGCTAACAACTCTGCCCCATAAAACAGTTTGTTACAGAAACAGCAACAAAGAGTTGCTGCCCTATGTACCATTGGGTGTCACGGATAAATGATGATATTAACAACGATAAAGCTGTTCTAAGAACACCGATCTATAACCGCTACTCTGAGTTTCACACCAACTGCGGTCTTCAATCGATTAAGGTCTTGTTATTGTTACGTCTCTATCGATTTGGTTTCAGATTTCTCAATTCTTTAATCATTGAATATTGCTGATTTGTGTAGGTGACTGTTCCATTTTTATATTATTTCTTTGCACGTTTTACATTAGTTGGGTTTGTTTTTAAATCATTCCCTTCTTGTATTATTATTTTTTTAATCCTTTCATCCCAGACATGGCGATAATTTGACTAGAACGCAAGGAGTTACTGGGAGCAGAAGAGAATGAGAAGATTTTAATGAGGAGAAAGGATAATAAAAGAACAGTTTCAAGAAGACAGAAGCCATTTTTCTTATTACTTAGTGACTCTTTCTTTATTTTGTTTCTTTGTTTGCAGGTTGTCTATTTGTGGGGTTTCATTTGGTACACCTCCTTTGCTCATTACCTATTTGATATGAACTAAACTCCTAACCTAAAAAACCGTCACTTCCAGTAAAGAAGAGGCTGTCGACCTTAATGTCGTGTAATGGATATCAGGACGGAATGAGAAATCAGAGAATTGAAGTCGAATTCGTTTCATTCACTTACGTGCAAATACCCTTGGGAAAGGTATTAATCCATCTCTTCTCCCTGCAGCTATAGGATGACTAGCAAGACAAATTAAGTTCTATAACCTTGGTTGGCAACCGTTCTATCGCAAAAAGTAATGGCAACCTACTGCGGAAAATCTTCTACCTACTCAGTCATGATCGCCCAAGCTGACTGACATTGATATAGCCAACAATAGAAGCGGCCTTTTGTACTCTTGCTTTCCGCTATCTTCAAATGCTTTTAAATGCCTTATAGTTATTATGTGAGATATATGAAGTTCATCTCGTGTCTTATGACGGATTATTTTTAATCAACGTTTAAAATAAATATTCATTGCTCTATCATCAACGACTGCAGTCCTTGGGGAACGAACATTTCTCTGTATTTCATCTCAAAATTTCCACTTCAGAACATAGAGAACCACTTATGACCCGTACTCTTGGTATCAGCTTCATAAAGAGCACATATCTTTTTTGCTCTTTGTTCAAATTTTTTTCCAGAAAAAGAGCATCAAATAACGAAAATTCATATGAAAAAGAGGCTCTAGGCAAGGAATGAAGATCATATATCCAAGTGATTGTAATAAAGGTTTCGGTTCGAAATTCTTAAAACCTGATGAAGGCCGAAGCGTACAACGGTCAGAACATCGTACAAAGATGAGGACAATAGTACGAATCATGCAATTAGTGAAAATTCATATCATATTTCACTATTTTCAGTTTTAACATACAAACAATTAAAATGTCCAATCCACACATGAATCGTATCGAAAGACACGTCAAAATATCGCTTTTTAGATGCATTTCATAAATTTTCATTCACGTGTGAAATGAAATCATGTGTTCAAACGCCACCGACTAAAAAACGCAACGAACGTTTGTTCTAATCCAACAGAAGACTGCAGTAAATGACTAGTCGGATAAGCCTGCTTCATCAAGACATTTTGGTTAGGGTGTGATCAATGCAAAAACCAAGCTCTTGATGTGTAGGACATATGCTCGTATCACGATCAGAGACAATTAAGTCAGAATTACTAACTTTAGTTAAACGGACGAAAATTAACTCTAGAAAAGTAAAAAGCATGTTACTTAAAAAAGGACAAAAGTACTTACTTGCGTTGTCTTTGGCGAGTACTGGTTAATTAATCAGAAAAAATGTGTAATGAAATCAGATGTCGATTAAGAGTTTTGCAGTAGTATTTACTACTAACTGATTTGTAATCACAGCTCAAAACCAACAAAAACAATTAATTAGTTTCCCTATTGGAAACTACTATCAACTTCATTCCATTGTATACTAGTCAGTTCCGTTCGACTCTGGCCACAATAATTGATATTTATTTAGCCGAGTTTGATTATTTTTTCTTTTTTTTATTATAAAGTAATAATTACTTTTCGGAGACGGTATGTGCGGATGGTGTAATGGACAGTAGCTCGGAATAAGAAATCAGAGTGTCGATTTCGGATTCCAGACGGTTTCGTTATAATGACTTACGCAAAAATACTCTTAGGAAAATGATGAATCCATTTTCTTTACCATGCAGCAATGGTTTAAACAGACATGTATTTGAGAGAAAAACATTATATATACAAACAGTTGATAGTGAAATATTCACTCGCAGTAAAAGACAAAAACAACAACAAAAAAAAACAATAATCTTAAAATTCAAAATATATTTCAGTTTTAAATGACCCAAAACAACCATTAGATAAGCTATAAAAAATGAACTCCTTCTAGATTGAAGTTTTAAGAAATTCTTAAATTCTAATAGAAGATTCAGGATTCAGGAGTGATATCTCAACACTACTTGAACAGAACAGATAAATAAATTTAAACAATGAACATAAAAAAGGACGGAATAAAAATGTTTGGCAATTGCTTAGCATGAAAAGGTATTTGATTAAATTGCAAACTCAGCAGTTTTTAAACTCAAAGCGAAAAGTATAAAACTCATTGGCATGAATACTAAAGAAAAACCTAAAAAATAATAGCCTTTCCGCGATTTATTTTTAGTAGGCGCAAATAATAATATAAGAAAACACAAATTATACCAGGTTGATGAAAGATATACTAAGAAAATTGAAGGAATGCCCAGAAAAAGTAGTAATGGAAAGCGAGAAAGAAATAACTACCAATTGAAAGAAGACATAATGTATTGTCGTTAGTAAGAGGAACAGTTCAAGAACCTTTACTGTTTTGGAAGTAATTAAACAAATGTCCGAAAATGTCACACAGAAATTTGGTGATTGTGACACCATATATGTAGATTTTCAGAATGGCATTAAGAAAACCATAGACGAAGAAGCTTTAGAAAAATGGAAAATTTTAAGAATGTGTTAAAGTTCAGGAAGCGTTACTACTTTTACAAAAGAAAACTTTCCAGAAACAAAAATGGGATCACCAGTGTGAACAGACAGTACCGTCAAAATCCAGTGTCACATACACTAACCCTGGGTAGTGCTTTCGAACAGATACAGGTAGCTTCTTTTATCTAATAGTGACTATTGTTATTTTGGGGCGTCTAAGTAAAACTGTCCCCATCTCCATCCATTTGTGAGCAGAGCCCTACCTTGGCAGTTTTAGCCAACACCTACAAAGTCATGTTCTTAAACAAAAAATCGCAAGGGTCGATTCGGTGAATCTATCGTGGTGTGAGGGTGTGGTCACTCTTAGAATCTGAACGAATATAATTTCAGGTGTCAGTTAAGTATTTATCTCAAATCAAGAATAAACGGATATACACTTTTGATTAGTTATTGTAAGTTCTTTTCTTCAATAAAAGAAAAAAAGTATGTATTCGTTTGGTTAAAAGAAATCATTTTGTAATTTCACTACCCAAAAAAAAATATTTTCGTACGCAAAAGAGTTAAGTTGGATAACATTGTAAAAATCAGGAATCGAATTGACATTATAATTTTTTTTTAATCATATCACCCCAAGCAAGGCGAAAACGCCACTGATGCGCAGGGGGCTACGTAAGAGTGAAAAGATTGGAAAAGAGAGAAACCGGAAACCACAACCTGAACAGGAAACAAGGGATAAGCCTCTTCACCTGTTCAATAGATGTGGGTGGAGTGTGAACCTGGTGATAGTTTAGACTATCTACTCCAATTGAAAAAAAAATTTAAAAAAAAGAGTGAAAACATTGGAGAAGAGAAAAACCGGAAACCACAACCTGAACATCGATATTAAAGGAAACCTACTTTCTAAATCGATGAAACAATAAATATTTTTCAATTCTAATAAGTGTTGCGCTCTGTGGAAGATCTGAAGAATGAGTTTACAAAAAATATTTTCTGTTTTCTTTATTTTTATTATATTTTATTTAATTAATTAATTTATTTTATTTTATTTTTTGGCTGAAGAGGACCAGTTTATTTATGTCACGTCGAAGATATTATTAGATCTTAAAAAAAAAAAAAGGCAACTATCCCGTGGCGTATTATATTCAGTCTAAGTTCTCACGATACACACGTTATTTGAATTACAAAGGCAATGTAGCATTTTCTAGTGGTTTGTTGACGAATAATAAAGGTTTTGTAGGCAAACACCTAAGATAGTTTTAGTTAGAAAATGGTAATAGATTTTTTTTCTATTTCGCAATAAAAGCAAGTACTGAAAAATAAATAAATAAATGAATAAATAAAAGAAATCCGATCTGATTAAATTGAAATAAGATTAGGTTTCTTTTAATAAAATTAGGATTCTTCTTATTTTCTCATACTTCGTTGGAGGAAACAATTTTTATGTTCTTCAGAATTTTTTTTATATACATCTAATGTTTTATGCTTAAAACATTCTTGGCATAGTTTAAAGTGGTTGTAACGTCGCCATCTCGACAGTTAATCAGTCCAGTGATAACGACTCGCCCGGTATATATATATATATATATATATATATATATATATATATATATATATACAACTATCAATTCTTAATACAAACATATCTTATTCTATGAGGCATAAGAGGAGATGCGGTAAAACTCTTGGCCCTATCAAGAAGTCTTTCCAAAAATAAATCCGTTTTTTGGTCATATTTTGTTAAGTGGGTTAAGTCTAGATATTTTCATCTCTCTCTCTCTCTCTCTCTCTCTCTCTCTCATGTATATATATATATATATATATATATATATAACCATGTTATAGTACATGTATCTCGTCTAAACCGATACGCAAGTAACTGTGGGTATGCAGTCTCATATCAGCGTAAATTTGCACACACACACACACACACACACACACACACACACACACATACACACACACACACACACAAATACACATTATTTTATATTGCAAACACACACACACACACACACACACACACACACACACACATATATATATATATATATATATATATATATATATATGCGTGTGTGTGTAAATTTACGCTGATATGAGACTGCATACCCACAGTTATTTACGTATCGGTTTAGACGAGATACATGTACTATAATATGGTTACATATAACCCAAATTAATTTCTATATATATGAACTAGGGGAAGTTGAAAAGATAGACATTCTAATAAGCTCATTTACAGACAGACTGTCGTTTGGTTATATATCAACTAGGGGATGTTGAAAAGATAATTCACTTTCTAATAAGCAATAAAGACTGTCATTTGGTTATCTGATTTGTTTATCAGGATTTCACCTTATTTTTCGTACTTTCTAGGTATCTCCATTTTTTTTATAATAATTTTCGATACCTAAGTTTTAAAATAAATTTTGATAAATAAAAAACTTTTCTTGAAACTTTAATTTATATTTAATTAAAAGCTAAATGATTAAATTTACTATTTCTACTATGTAAAAAACTTGGGTGTATTTCAAACAGAAGTTATATTCATTGGAATTTAAAAGTTTTAGATTTTTTTAAATTTTAATTTTAAATATTTAAATATTTCTGCACGTGACACAAAAGTTCATTCTCGGCTTTAAAAATCTCGCAGAAATAATATGTACTTCTCTCACTCGTTAATTCGAACACGGCTCTCTGATTTCTCGTTCTGAGCCGATATCCACAACGCACATCCGCACATATATATATATATATATATATATATATATATATATATATATTAAGCATACTATTCATGTCTCTCTTGAATAGGATGCAAACAGATTTTGACACAATATTTTGCGGTATATTTTCGAAAATTATCAAATTTAAAGTTAGAATAATCTGATTTAAAAAAATATTACTATTTTATGGCATAATATTTCTTTATCACAAATGCCTGACTCGTTGACCTTTTAAGTAGGCGATGACAGCACCTATCACTCAATCTGGACGTCAGTCAGTTAAGTGCCATACGTGATACACGCTTGGGCGATCATGTCTCGAAAGAGACATGACTGACTGGGCAGAAGATTATCCCGCAGTAGGTTGCCATTGCTTTCTGCAGTAGACTGGTTGCCGACCAAGGCTAAAGAACCCAATCTGTCCTGCTATTTAACCCATAACTGGAAGGAAGAGACGGATTAATACCTTTTCCAAGTGTATTTGCGCGTAAGTGAATACAATGGATTCAACAGGAATTCGAACTCGGCTCCCCGGTTTCTCGTTCCGAGCCGATATTCACCGTACCACAACGCACATCCAATCTGGACGTACGGTGACCAAAAGTTGACATAAGCAAGACCCTCGGAATGGTTACGACATAACCCAGTTTAGCATCTTGTAAGGGGAACAACCCTTAAAACATGTGACTTTTCAATGATACATCTCTTATAAGTTTCCATAGTAAAAGAAAATGTGCAGTTTAACATAATAAAAAAAATTATAAATAATTTTTCAAATCTTAATTCTACATGATTTGTTTAGAATTTTCAATTTTCGATTTGTAAATAAAGTATATTTTCAATGAATAAATAACTGAAGACAGTGAATAACTGGAAGAAATGTAAAAAGTTATTTGAAACTTTAATTAGTAAAGAAAAAATGAAAACAATTCTCATAAAAATTCATTATTCATCGAAATTTATTTCTTCTTCAGAGTATGATATCCTAACATTGCATTATTTATAAAATTATTTAAAACCTTATCTACATGAAAAATAGCGAAGTTTTAATGCATTTTTGATTTTACTAGTCGGAGTAGATTTTCGGAAAAATGGTTTCGTAATTAAAAAAAAATACATAATTTACATTCCCCAATGAGTCCTGCATTTAACTAATAAAAAATTGGTATCTAAACTTATTAATAAATTGAACTTTGTCTGTGTATGTCTATGTGTGTGTGTGTCCGTTACTATAGACTCCGAAACGGCTGAACCGATTTTCTTGAAAATTTACACAGTTGTACTATAAGTGTCTGCGAGTGTTCTTAGCTAGGTTTTGTGTCGAGGTACTCCCGATAAATATCGAAAATTGATAATCGAAAAAATTGGGTTATAGAAGGAGTGGTCCGATTTTAATCAAATTTGATACACTCATAGACAAAGACATAAGAAACGATATTCAGAAGTTTCAAGGTTGCAGTTCTTACAATAGTGCAGAAAATCGTATATAATATATATATATATATATATATATATATATATATATATATATATAGCAAGATGTTTGTGTGTATGTGTGTTTATCTGCCTGTATGTCTGTATTTTTTTCAATCCTTTTATTTAAGTTTTTGCTTCGGGTTTGGCTCTAAGTAGGTATAATTGTAGTTCTTAGTCTCAGCCATGATACCATTTACTCAGAGGACTTATTTAGCCTTCAAAATTCAGTTTACGACGAAAAAAACTTATTTGGTATCGATACCAGGAAATCAAAATTTGACTTATATCCATTCATTTTTCTTTCAGTCTACGGTTTCGCTTTAACTAAAAACAACTATTGCTTTTTAGTGTTTCGTGCCAACGTCCAAAGAGTCTGAGCTCCAGGACCATAGATTTGTTTTAAAGCTTTCATTACACCCGAGCAACGCCGGGCTATACTGCTAGTAGATTTCTAGAAGTTTTATGCAATTAATTGAAGTGGGGAGTAACAGATGTAAAACAAAACATTTTTATCAAGATTTTCTCAAACTTATAATTACATAAATAATTTCATTCATTTGTGAATAAGTTCAAAAAGTTTAATTAAAATCGGACAATTAGTTGATTTTTGCAAGAATTTTCAAATTAATGTTCTTTCAACGCCAAAAAAAGACTTGCGTAATATTACGTTTTGCTTAAAAGTCACATTACGTAAACACAGTGTGAATCGCTGACAGAAAACAAAAAAAAATTTAATTGAAATTTCGAACGTGCTAGAGAGGATTAAATAATTTTTAAAAATAATGACAACAAAATTTGATCTTTACTCTTAATAATAGCATAAACATTTTGATGATAAAACTTATAACATCACAAAATGCTGGTTTTTAGCAATTGAGTGGAAGTACCTACTTTATACCACAAAATATTGTGTCAAAATTTGTTTGCATTCTGTTCAACAAAGACATGAATAGTATGCGTAATATACATATATATATATATGTGTGCGGATGTGCATTGTGGATATCGGCTCAGAACGAGAAATCAGAGAGCCGTGTTCGAATTACAGTTGAATTCACTTATACACAAATACCCTTGGAAATGATATTAACCCGACTCTTCGCTTAAGCTAACAGGTCAGATTGGGTTCTGTAGCCTTGGTTTGTAATCAGTCTACCGCAGAAAGTAATGGTAACCTACTGCGGGAATATTTGCCCGGTCAGTCATGTCTTTTTCGAAATATGATCACCAAAGCATGTATCACGTATAGCTCTTAACTAACTAACTGTGGATCCTAGTAATAAAAAATTAAAAGTAAAATATATTAAAAATGATACAGAACAATAATTTATTAAACAATAAAATCCAAAATCATGTGAATTCGTGTTCGTCTCAACTTTTAAAATTAACAAACGCAATACAGATTTGTAGAGGTGACTGATCTCGCTACTCATGATCAAGCAGTCTAGTCTCGCCAACCATTACTCGCACCATCCTCAGATGCAGGGGAAATCCCGAAAAGAAGAATTGATAATACGTCATCCAGAAAATTCGTTTATTCCACCAGACAGCTCTGCCCTCTCGGAAATTCTGACCACGCCGTAGTTTCTGTCAACATCTCGTTCCACTCCACCCCTACCCAAGAAACCCAGACCAACAGAATATCCTACTGCTATCAAAGAGCAGACTGTTCTTCCTTCCGTGACTTCCTCTGCGACGTCCCTTGGAACAATGTCTTTAGTCATCCCATCGAAGACTGTGCATCAGAGGTCTCCTCCTGGGTTAAGGCTGGCATCGATACATTCATCCCTGCCAGAAAATTTCAGCTTAAATCCCATTCGTCTCCCTGGTTCTCGCCCGCTTGCTCGGCCGCCATTGCCCACCGGAATCACTTCTTCCGGCTTTATCGTAGCCACGTGAAGGACCAGAGAGCCGACTTTCATAGTTGCGGATTTAGCAATGGATTCGACGTAGTCATTCCACTTGAGGTCCGCTGAGAGTGTCAGGCCAAGCAGGCGTAGTGATTTACTCTCTGGGAGGCAAGCCTGTTCCATGCTAATGGGAGGGAGGTGCAGTTGTCTGTGGTGGTTAATTGACAGCAGCTTCGTTTTGGAAGTATTGAATTTTACGAGCCATTTCTTACCCCAATCCACCACGGATTGGAGGTCCTTCTCAAGCTCGGCAGCGAGGTTCGCCTTGTCACCAACACCAGATTTATTATCTAGGCGAGAGTAAACTGTGGTCTCATCGGCGTACATGCCTACTTGTGATCTTATGGCATCGGGGAGATCATTGATATAGATTAGAAAGAGTGTAGGACCTAGGCCTTGGGGTACCCCCGCGTTTGTAGGGTAGTTCTGGGAGGCATTTCCGTTTAATACCAACTTCAGTGTGCGGTTAGAGAGGAATGACCGGATTAAATCCAACATAAGTCCAGTTATGCCATAGCTTTGCAGTTGCCGTAGAAGGCCGGCATGCCATACTCTGTCGTATGCTTTAGAGATCTCCAAGGCGACGGTTCGGGCTTCAGCATTCTTGTCGAGAGCCTGTTATATATACTCGGTGATGGTCGTTAGCATATCAGCAGTGGACCTGGTGAAGCGGAAGCCATACTTTTTGTCCTAGAAGAGCCCGTGGGCTGTGAGATGCTGAATGACCTCGGCATTGATAATGGCTTCGAACACTTTGCCGAAGATCGGAAGAAGGCTGATGGGGCGGTATACCCAATCCCTCTATGTAACCCCCTTGTGCTATAGTGGCAGTGGAATGCCTTGCTTGGGGTGATTAAAAAAAAAATTCATATTTGCATATCAGCAGAAGTTGTTAAATTCAATTTTCCTAGCTATATATTATTACGAAAAGGATGGAAACGAAAAGAAAACTTATAATTAACATCAAGAAAAGACAGCTGAAGTCTCTGGGATATGTAATGAGAAAAGAAGGCTTGGAGAATCAGATACTCACGGGACAGATAGAGAGAAGGAGAAACGGAAGAAGCAACGCGCGAGGTACTTGATTGAAGGATGGCGGAGCAGGGGTTTGGAGGGGTAACAGTTACAGTAGGAGTGTTAAGAGTGAGTTGTGGAAGGCCATGAACACGGCACGTAGAAGATTCGAAACAAATAGTAATCTTTTCACTCTTCTCTTTTTTTCTTTTTTTCTTTTTTTCAATTTGAGTAGATAGACTAAACTATCGCCCGGTTCACACTCTATCCAAGTCTATTGAACAGGTAAAGAGGCTCATGCCTTGTTCCCTGTTTAGGATGTGGTTTCCGGTTTTCTCTTTTCCAATCTTTTCTTTCTTACGTAGGCCCCTGCGCATCAGTGGCGTTACTGCCTTGCTCAAGGTGATCTGATTAAAAAAAATAAAGATGAAAGTTTAAGGCGTTGAACTTTATTCTCACCTATCGCGATTTGACACCCTTCTTCAAGCCGAATTTGTCTACTTTATTTAATAAACGTTAAGACAAAGATAAAGCAAACGCTGAATATGGATTCCAGTTCATAAAGAAACCATTGTATCCAAGATAACTTTTTTATTATTCTATTCAAATTGTTATTCTAGCTGTAGTTCTTTCATAAATGAATCTTGTGACGAAGTGGAGGCGGTTTATTCATTAGTTTTAAAGCGTGAGTTTATTAGCTTTATTTATTCATCTGGCTACGTGAAAATTCGAAAGATTTCAGCTACCAATCCCTAAATAAAGATGGCGTCAGTGTGGATTCCTTTTCATATCAGATTTATTTAACCTACACAGCTAGGCGAATGTAAGAGAACTAGAAAACCGAAGAATTTATTCATGTCGGCTATAATCTTAAAATGATATAAAGATGACACTCAGTTGACGGCAAAGTATAAACGTCTTTTGTTTTCTTACTTTCTTTTTTAATTTTTTACGTTGATGATCATTTAAATCCGAAACATATTTTGGTCTGTAAGTAAGTGCAAGTATTACTATTTAACTTACAGCTGGTGGAGAAGATCTTTTCCAAGAGTATTTGCACGTAAGTGAATGTAACGAAACCGACTGGAATTCGAACGCAACTCTCCAAGCCGCTATTCATTACACCACCCACACACCCAGAAAGTAAAATGAATTAACTTTTAGATAAATTAGTAATCGTAAGAAGTAAGAACTATTAATTTTAAAATACAAACTTCATAGTAGTTAGCGGAAGAAATAACACAAGATGTGAGTACGGTATTGGAAACTTTTGAATTAAGTAGATGTCGTCTAGAAAGCGAGCAAAAAATTAAGGGATAAAGAAAACCATTTAGAAACAAAGAAAAATTATCCTATGAATGCTGGACAAACTATTCACGGATGAAGATAAACATGAAGTTCTAACGACGAACGGTTAGAAAACCATGGACTTAACATGTGAGTAACGAGGAAGGTATAAGAGAAATAAGTATCTGTTGTGACCTGGTTAGGGGCCAGAAATAAAGACTCAAAGACGGAATAGAGTTAACAAATATATTAACAAAGAACAGAAGTACGAACAGCTACAACATGAGAGGATCATCAGCGTGACTGTATTGGTCTGGCTGTCAGAGCTATCTGTCTGTCTGTCTGTCTGTCTGTCTCTCTCTCTCTCTCTCTCTCTCTCTCTCTCTGCACAAAACAGAAACTGCTGCTTATTTATAATTTGGAAGAGTTCATGTGTGCATGGGTAAATTACCATAACAGTACTAAAAAGAAACTTACAATCAGAAAATATAGGTGAATTGTCTGGGGCACTTATTGCAGAATGAGGGCTTTGAAAGTTTATCACTCACAAGACGGGGGAGGAGGAACAGAGAGAAACAACAAGGAACTTTCCTAATTGGTTTACATAGATAGCATAGCATGGTCAAAGAGGAATGATGCAGTTAAAGGTTGTTTAAGTACAGGAATTTGTGAAGAAAGAACGTCCTAAACGGAAACGGTTCATAAAACGTCTAAAAGGATAGTCGAACGAGAATGAAAAAAAGATGTTAAAGAATTAATTGCTGCTTAGCGCTACACAGGGCAGGAAGTTGTGGAGAACCATGATTGCTCATATCTTGAAGGGAAACAATACATAAATGTAGAAGAAGGTCCCGAGCTGAGACGAAGAAAGTAAAAATTCAAACTTTGCTTACAACTACAAAGGATAGGAAGTTGTGAAGAGCCATAATTGTCCAAGTTATGAACTGACGCGGCACATAAACGAAGTCAGTATTGATTCATGCTGTCTAAAGTTTCTCATCTGGAGATTATTGAAAATTATATTAGTTTCAGTTATTTTAGTTTAATATTCGAATAAAATTGAGGAGAGAGGGCTAAGAAACTTTGACACTCATAGGATATACTGAAGACAAGAGTGACAGAGGAAAAAGCGCATAAAATACCTAACAAGCTTGTGCAAATGGAAGGTAGAACAGGGTTTAGGAGATATTGCAAAAAGACGAATTTCTTATAGTTACAAACTACAGGAAATTATAAACAGCCATGTTTGCCCACGGATTGAAGAGGTAATATATACAGAAGAAGAATGTTGTACACTTTGATCATCAATAAGTTAGCATTATTTTATCAAAGAAGCGCTTTGATTTTCATGTAAGAAATCTACCAATAGTTCTCATGATACTAAATCCTAACTTGTGTCTTGCAGAGGAATTCATTAACTCCATCGCTCCTAGTGGAGCATAGGCCATCGACGACCTATCGCCATGGACAGGGAGTCGAGGATTACTTTTGTAATTTCTTTTACAGGTATGGGTGTTCACCCTATGCAAACCCCTATTTCCTTCGGGTGAGGTAGACCGGTTGGCAACCAAAGCTATAGAACCCAATATGGTTTGCTATTTAACCCATAGTTGGAGGGAGAAGTGAGAGATTAACACCGTACCCACGGGTATTTAGACGTAAGTGAATACAACGAATTCAGCTGGAATACGAACTCTGCTCTCCAATTTCTTGTTCCGATCCGATATCCACATCCACGTCTTGCAGAGTACGTTCAATAAAATGTATTGAATAGAGCAGCAACTACTGTCATTAGTTCTGAAAAATGGTTGAGGCCTTATAGCGCTTTCGAAAGTAATTGATGCCATATGCTATGCTCTAACTTTACAAGAGCCTAATCACATCAAAAATAGAGTCAGTTAAGTGCCATACGTGATACACGCTTTGGGTGATCATGTCTCGAAAGAAACATGACTGACTGGACAGAAGATTATCCCGTAAATACAGGAGCGCATATATTTATAGATATTCATTCATGAAGCAATTTCGACATAAATGTAAGATGTAGATTTTGACTTATATATAAAAATATATATGTCAAAAAATACATACCATTAGGTATATTGTATATTTCAATCAGTCAGTTTGGTGCCATACGTGATACACGCTCTTTCGAGATATGGCTGACTGGACAGAAGATTATCGCGCAGTAGGTTGCCATTGCCTTCTGTGGTAGACTGGTTGCCAACCAAGGCTATAGAACCCACTCTGTCCTATTATTTAACCCATAACTGGAGGGAAGATACGAATTAATACCTTTGCCAAGGATATTTGTGCGTAAGTGAATGCAAGGAATTCAATTGAAATTCGAACTCGGCACCCCGATTTGCTGTTCCGAGTCGATATCCACTGCACCACAACGCACATAGTACTGTACTATATCAGGACTAGACCTTGCCAATCCTCTCTTTCCGGACTTGACAGAATTGAAAAGCGTTAACGCAGCCTTGTAGGAGAGGAATTATTCCCTACCTTCCAAATTATTTTCCACAGACACAACATCACATGTTCATCGCTATTCTATTCCTATTTCTATGGAAAAATGATCCGATAAAATATATCCCTTCGTTTCACCAGTTCAGGCCATCACAATTAAGACGAACCATAGGGACAACTCATCCTCATTTCTTTCGTAATCTGTTTGTAAAAAAAGAAATTCAATGCTGACAACTCATTCCCAAGAATGTGACAAACTCGTGTGACAAACTCCTGACATAATACCTCGCCGACAACTACAATCTTAACCTCTTCAAATTTAGAATCAACAGTTAACCATCCTACATATTCTCATCATCAGCCCTTACTTCCGCCTTTTACGTAAAATAAACAATTTTATTTAGTAACACACTACCTTGAATGGCTCTCGGGCGCTGCATTGGGTGATAAACTAGCCAAGAAAAAAATTATAGCTAATAGTGAAAAATGTATTCCTTAAGATGTAATTGGGGTTCTTTTGTTTGAATAATGGGTGAGAGAACACAGGATAACTTATTGTTTTGTCTGACTAGATAGTTGGGTTCCATTTCGGCTCCACAATCATTCGTGTTATTTAAGCCATGAAATACGCTACATCGTTGGCTGGCTGGGCAAATCAAAGCGCCGGTTATAGTGCTGTCACAAGATTTGAATTCAGAGTTGAGATTCTCGTAAATCGGTTTACAATCAAGGCTAGAAAATCTCACCCGTCCTACTACAGCTAAGGAGAAACATTCGTACTTTTCTAGAGAGTATTTTTGCGAAATTGAACGCTACCACTTCGTCCGGAATTTTAACTCGGAATGACAATGTCACTTACTGCGCTGATAACGTCTAAACAAAATTATTTTTGAGCATTTGGCGTATATCCACGAGGCCGCAAATGTTATACTCCAAATTTGATAATGGTCTGCTACTTGTTTCCGAATATGCCTGTCTGTTGGACGGCTATCCATCTCTGTTTCAGATACCTGCTCAGCAACAACCACAGAGCCTACCTGTGGTTTATACTGCAACTATACTTAGCGGGCCTAAAATACAGTTTATCGCAGAGAGCCCATCATCTAACATAATTGAAAAAAGCCATTACGCTGAATTCCTCGGTTCTGATGAATGTGATTTCGTGCAAGTACTACCATCAACACACATTTCCGTCTACCCAACTTTACTGACAAAATATGGTTTTCAAGCAGTTTCCAAAGGTGCCGAACGTTAGGGTCGTCTCCTTAGGCCGACAACATCAAGTTCTAATAAACGGACTATGGTAGGATTCGAACCCGGGTTCCAAAGTCGAAAACCAAATGTCCTAACTGATGCGTGTCCATATAGTTCTATTTGGGACACCTCCAGGTGATGTAATGGTTAGCAGGCTTGTCTCGCTAGAATCATTACAATTGAGCAGTGAGTTCGATCCTCACAGGGTGTCCCTTACTTTCGGCCTTGTGCCACATCTAAGCTATGCTTAGAAAATCACCGTATAGTTATAATTGTTACCAATTTAAATTGATCATGGCATCACGCTCGGAATGCTAAAAACACAAAGTCTTCTTCTTCTTCTTCTATGTGCCCTGTCCCTTCAGGACGTAGGCGATCATGGTTCTCCACGTCTCCCTATCCCTTGTGGCTCTTAGTATGCTTGCTCCTGTTACTCCTGGCAACCCCCGTTCCGTCATCCACCTGATCAGGCCCTGCAAATACGTTATCCGCTGCCTTCCTCTGTCTCTCTTTTCTTCTATCTGGCCAGTCAATATCAGGTTCTCCAGGCTCTCCTTCCTCATTGCGTGTCCCAGGAACTTCAGTTGTCTCTTCTTGATGCTCAGTATTAATTTCCTTTTTGTTGCCATTCTTTCCAACACCTCGTCGTTGCTTGCATGCTCAGTCCACGATATCCGCAGAATCCTTCTGTAGAACCATATTTACGTTGCTTCCAGTTTTGTTCTCATTTTCGATGATATTGTCCAGCATTCACTACCGTATTGAAGAACTGACATCACATAGCCATCCAGCACTCTTTTCTTTGTTTCTAGTGAAATTTTCCTGTGTGTTAGTACTTTACTAAAGTAAATTACGCGTCCTTTGCCCTGCCAATTCGCCTTCGGATCTCTGTGTTGCACTTTCCATCTCCTGTTAGAACACTTCCTAGGTATTTAAATTTTTGTACTTGCTTGATCCTAGTATCCCCCACCTGTATTTGGCATTTTGGGTTGCACCTTTTGCTGATGACCATGAATTCAGTTTTCTTAAAGTTTATTTGTCGCTCTCCACCGCTACCTTCTGTAGGAGGTCTTGTTTCTTTTTCGAGTCTGCAATCAGCACTGTCTCATCTGCATACCTTATGATGTTCAAGTTATGACCTCCAATAACAAATCCTGGCGTGTCCTCAAAATATTATCGCTGTACAGGTTGAACAAATCCGGTGAAAAGACACATCCTTGTCTTAAGCCTCTTTCTATCTTTGTAAATCTACTGAGATCGTTACACTCATAAATAGTCAAATATATAAGCATACACATACATACGTATGTATACATAAATATATATTCTTGTATGCATTCAGGACGTAAGCGATCATGGCTCTCCGGAGAGGAATCTATGAATCTGTATCAGCTGACAAGTTAATTTGGGAATTTTTTTTGGTGGGGGGCGGATGTGCGTTGCGATGCGGTGGATATCGGCACGAAACGAGAATTCGGAGAGTCGAGTTCGAATTCCAGTTGAATTCGTTGCATTCACTTACGCGCAAATACCCTTGGAAAAGGTATTAATCCGTCTCTTCTCCCTCTAGCTATGGGGTAAATAAGAAAAAATGGGTTATACAGCCTTTGTTGGCAACCAGTCTACCGCAGAACGTAATGACAAACTACTGCTGGAAAGTCTTTGATGCAGTCAATCATATCGCTTTCGAGACATGATCGCCCAAATAGCAATTTACTGATGGCTCTGCTAGTTTTAATTCTTGTCTGAATTTGTATTTCAAGTTATTTTTTTCTTTCTTTCTTTGTCTCCTCTCTACTCCATCTAATCTTTCTTTTTTTTTTTTTTTTTTTGTTATTTTTGTTTTTATTTTTAAACCGATGTTCTCCGTGGTATTTGAGTGTACAAATTTTTGCTAAGTATTTCTCGTTTGAAATTGCATACTTTCTTTTTCCTTTCGTTTTTAGTCTACTGCTTTACTAGCTGGCCGTTCTTACTTACTTCTGTATCCTGTTACGTTTCCGTTTAATATATAAAGATCTTAGATCGCATGGTCAAAAAGCGCCGTCGGTAGCCGATTCGACTGTCCAAATAAGTTATTTCGATCGAACATTCGAAGAAATTAACTGGCGGTAAAACTGATAGATGTTTTTGAAGTCTTTTTTCAAAGACATGGCAGTTTTTAATTCTTTGTTAATTCTGTAATTATTATCGCCCGGTTCACACTCCACCCACGTCTATTGAACAGGTGTAGAGGCTCATCCCTTGTTCCCTGTTTGGGAAGTAGTTTCTGGTTTTCTCTTTTCCAAACTTCTCAGTTTTTGTTTTTTTTCAATTGGAGTAGATAGACTAAACTATCGCCCGGTTAACACTCCACCCTACGTCTATTGAACAGGTGAAGAGGCTCATACCTTGTTTCCTGTTCAAGAAGTCGTTTCTGGTTTTCTCTTTTCCAAACTTCTCAGTTTTGTTTTTTTTTTTTTTCAATTGGAGTAGATAGACTAAACTATCGCCCGGTTAACACTCCACCCACGTCTATTGAACAGGTGTATAGGCTCATCCCTTGTTCCCTGTCTAGGATGTGGTTTCTGGTTTTCTCTTTTCCAAATTTCTCACTCTTACGTAGCCCCCAGCACATAGGTGGCGTTACCGCCTTGCTCGGGTGATATGTTAAAAAAAAAAAAATTATTATCTCGACTTTTCATACAGTACCAGGTTGGCAGATCTCTAGTTGCTGCTTCCCTACTTATAGTTAGGCACCCGAAATTTTGCGTAGCGTCTAGAGAAGCTGCTCTAATGAACAGATGCAGAATAACGGGGTTTTCGCAGTGACATGTCACGCATGGATGGGCATCACTTCAAGCATTACCGGTGGGCAAGCTCGAGGCCACACTATGTTGCCGTCTGCGTCTATTCCCTTCCCACAGATATTACATTTGATGAGAGACTGTTACTTTTACCATAGGTCTTTTCCCTACCAAAATAAAACACCATATCTATAAAAAGATATAAAACTAAACCAGTCCAACAAAAACTAACTAAACCCCTCAACATTTATTTCTCTAACTTTCGTGGTGTTTGTACCAATTTTACAGTGTAGAATCCAAGTTTCATGTGAAATTAATCTTAACTCTGCAATACTCTTCTCTGATTTCTCGATTCCTGGGTATCTTCATCTCTTTAGGAAGGACTGATGATCACATGCATGGCCTGGGAGTTTGTCTGTGATTTCTTGAATCTACAGACCATTCCTATATGCGTCTACATCTCTTTCTACTAAACTCATTCAATGATTTTTTTTTCTTCCTATACCGCTGACTGTTGCATGCTAGATAGTATTTCTGACAACATCATCAAGATCGTTTCTTTAAATTTGTTTGCAAATATATTTATCTTTGGTGAATTTAATGCCCATCATGCCTTCCTGGCTTCAAAACACTGAACTTTTCAATCTCTCACGCAAGTGGTGGACTTCTTTACGCATTTCCCCAGTAGCCCTGAAGGACACGTTTCCCTTATAGATCTCTTCATTACCGATATCCCTGACTCATGTCATACTATGTAATCGTTTCTATCAAATCGGGAAGTGAAAGTGGTTTGGACGGGTACGCTTCCAGATACTTTCACACGAACGCGGGTGGTCCCTATGGCTCTATCCTAGGTCCTTTTTTTTTTTTTTAATCATTTCACCCCGAGCAAGGCGGAAACGCCACTGAAGTGCAGGGGGTTACATAAATGTAAAAAGATTAATTAGAAAAGAGTGAGGAGTACAAACTAATTAGAAAGGAACAATAGAAAGCTGAGAAAGCAGGTGCGATGACAGATACATAGGTGGAGAGAAAGGGAAGGTTATATAGGGGTGGGGAGAGAGCTAGAGTCCAGTGGTTAGTAGATGAGTATTGACTTTGCATTTAAATTTCTGGAGGTTGTAGACGTCAGGAAAGCAAGAATACGGGAGTGAGTTCCACAGGCGGGAAGTGCGAGAGAGGAAGCTGGGACTTATGCTGTTTCTGGTCTTTATCACTGATTTGCCAACAGTTCCCAAGTAGGCGTTTATACAGATGACCCTACTATTTACCTCCATCTTAATAGGAAATCTGTCAAAGCTGACAAAGTAATATGGCTGCTGCGCTTGAAAATGATATCCAATCAATGGTTAACTGGAGCAAGAAGTGGCTTTTAAATTTGAATGCTTCCAAATCAAAACTGTTCCCCTTTAACCATCATAAACATGTCTCGAAAGACACATGACTGACTTGACTGATGCTAGTCTCCTAGAGGGCAACACACTGCGCTTGGTTGGCTTCACTTTTTCAACCGACGGGAAGTGGAATGACTACATTGAATCTATTATAGCTGCATCTACTGCATGGAAATTTAAGCTACTGTGACGTGTTTGAAAGCTTTCTCGTCAGATTCTATCTTACACATTTATAAATCTATCATTCGTTTGGGAAATGTATACTGCTGCTATATCTAGTTCGGTGCTCCTGCTGTTCACCTCGAGGTTCTTGGAAAAGGATCTGCAATATAATCGGTCCTGACTTGGCAACCCAACTTCAGTCACATTCTCACCGACGTATTTTCTTGTCAATTGCACTGACGAGCATTATTCTTTGGAGCCCCAACCGCATGAATTTAAGCGTTCTACTATGGTGGCTACCCGGTTTCACCGTTTTACCGTTGAAATAGTTAAATATAACCACCACTTCTACTCCAACAGTTTCTTTTCCCGCACTTTTCTCTGCCGTTCCATTTGCTTTCTTGATAAATACAACCTCCAAGAATTTAAATGCAACATCAATCACCATTTTCTATCTTCTTGAATCCCGTTCATTTTGATCCTTTTCTCAATCCTCTTTATACTCATTCTTTTCTCTCACTTTCACACCCTGTAATCTGTTATGTACTAGTGGAATTCCCGTTCTGCTTAGGATGAAACAATTCAAGAAATAAAAAATATTAAAAAGTCATTCATATTGCCTTACAACTTATTCTAAGCCATTTATCAGTTTCCAACTGGAGTTGCCCCATGACTAATGAAGGTGAATATATATATATATAACTGTAAATTTATCTTTGAACACGTCTCGAAAAACCCACCGAGCATCTGTTTGCAAATATATTTATCTTTTCAGAGGGGAAAAAATGGAAACAAAAAAAGAAACGAACTAAGCACTTGAACATTAGTCAAAGTACTAGTCGAAAGAAAAAAAACCGAGACGGGGAACCTAACACGTAAAGCGCTCCATATATATATATATATATATATATATATATATATATATATATATATATATGGAGCGCTTTGCGTATATATATATATATATATATATACAGGAAAGAATATTAAAGCGTTTTGAGTTTAAAAATGTGTTAGAAATAAACAAATACTGTAAAAAAACACATTTTAAAACTCAAAACGTTTTAATATTCTTTCCTATGCATATTAAGACAGTATACGTGGATCATCACTATGCTATATATATATATATATATAGTTGTAGGCTTGGATGTGGAGTTAATCTTTACCTGCACACTTATCTTCCTTTAACTCTCATCCAGTTTTATATTGTCGCTATGCTAAGGAGGGGATCATTTCTGGGAGAATTGTGTACAATGTGACGACATCGGTCGATGAATGAGGTCACGATAACTTGACCAAGAATTTCGTCTATCCAATTTAACTTTTTCAATTACTGAATCCACCCGTATGGCAGAATTTTGACACTCCCCACGATTGCTGTGCGCTGGATTCACCTCCGCTGGGTCAATATTGTCAGTTACTTGATAAATCAACCATGGTCCTATGCTTGGAATGTTAAGATGCCCAACCCTCACACACACACACACACGCACACACACACACACACGCGCGCGCGCGCACACACACACACACACATATACATACATATATATATATATATATATATATATATATATATATATGCGTATATATATACATATATGCATATGTGGGTATGTGTGAGTGTGTGCGTGTGTGTTGTGTATTTAGGCAGTAATCTCTCTTTGATGCAGGTTTCACTAAAAATGACTGACAGCGTATTATGGTTAAGTTTTTACTAAAAGTTTTCCTTTATTTGTATTATCAACAAGTATGTTACGGATACAGTTTGGTCAATATGTCTTTAAATGAGATCGAATTGAATTATGGTCAGACAGATGCAAGGTGATTCTTCTTGTCAAACGGGTGGTAGTGTATCCAGAGTAATTATTTACGAACCTGGATTGATCTAGAACACAGTTCTTCAAAGGGCATATAAATTCGTATATATTTGTTTTCTGTATTATAGATCTTGCAGGTGAACTTTTATTTTTGACAATCCAACTCTTAATAATATCAACTACGAACACGGCAACTATGTGCTTGCCGTGCTCGGAATATGAAACAGACACATGACAGTACGCTCATAGATAAGCACAATACATATTCAGTTACAAGTGAAATAAAATTCATCCTTGATAATGGCTGAAAGTATAACCAAGAACGCTCATAAAAATAAAACACTTGGACAATTTTATGTAATTTATGTTCTGAAAAGAAAACAATCATATGATAACATTAAAAATTTTATGAAAAAAATAACCATAATGTCTCGTCTGTCATTTTTAATGAAACCTGCGTATTTAACACACTGTCTGTTAGATTTTTAAATCGAACGTCTTTAATGAATCTCTGAAGAAGCTTGTTAAAGTGATACATGTTAGATTAAAGACACTTTTTTCTTATCTGTTCTTTACTTATTGTATTCATCTTGTCGGTTTCCGATTCATGTATTCAACTCATATATATATATATATATATATGTGTGTGTGTGTGTGTGTGTGTGTGTGTGTATGTGTGTGTGTGTGTATGTGTGTGTGTGTGTGTATGTGTGTGTGTGTAATTTCCAGCAGACACACATTTTGAAAAGTAGAAACCGATTTAAAATATAGAATCTTTCTTTATGCGTCTTTATATATGTGTGTGTGTGTAAGTCCTATGTATATATATACATGCGTCTTTATATATGTGTGTGTGTGTAAGTCCTATGTATATATATATACATGCGTCTTTATATATGTGTGTGTGTGTAAATCCTATGTATATATATATATATACATAGGACTTACACACACACACATATATAAAGACGCATAAAGAATATATATATGGTATATATATATACAAGTAGTCGTCATATTTATAACTACACATACACAAATATAAGTGTATCTGCCTCTGTGTGTGGGTCACATGTCATCCACTTTTGTGCATTTCTTCTTAGTCCTTGAACCCTCCACAAACCAACGGCTTTCCCTTGCCTGTGCCACGTGACCCTAAATATTTTCAGTACAATCCTAAAACAACATAGACTTACTTTTATAAACACCAGAATTTGCTTCATCAACCTGACAGACTTTCTTACAAGACGGAAACCATCTGGTCATGTTGATATGCAAATGGCGACTTGATTCGTGCAGAGTTGTATTTTCTACCTTAAATCAAATACATGACGGGTTTTGGTTAAGGGTGTGGCTCTCCACCGACTGATAATCCCTTTCCCGATATTATAAAAGGAGATTCCCTCGGTTACATCGCAAACATTTCGTTTAATAGACGAATGCTCTGTCTTACCAATAATGTCCTCGTCAGGCACAAGGCCATACATTTCACCCATTCCAATAATTTCTTAGTCTGGTAAGCTACAACAATGAAAGGTTGTTCAACCATATTAATAATTGCTTAGTCTGGAACAAGAGCATGATAACAGTTTTAAATAACATGTCTATAATATAGTGTGCCGCACTCACTCATAATCATACAATCTTGTAAAAGGCAACAATGTTATAGTCAAATGTTTCTAGATCTTAAGAAACAAGACTTCAGTATTATGCATAAGGATGTGTGGGTAGTGTAATGGAAACTGAATTTCGCTCACCGAGTTCAAATTACTTCCTCATTTACTTGCTGAAAATGTCCTTTAGAAAGACATGACTCTTTCTCTCACAACTACGGGTTAAATATTAAAGTAGACTAGGGCTCTATAGCACTGGATAGTAACTAATCCGAAAGAAGGAAAATTCGGGAGAAGTCAATGGAAAAACCTTCTATTATCTTTCCAAATTGGCATAAAAATTCACAGATAATAAAGAAAAGAAATCTGTGGAGAGCCATGACCACCTACGTTCTGAAGGATCATGGCAGTTTAAAAAACATTCTCTTTCATTGGGCACTTTGATAGAATTGTCTGACGTGCGATTATTCCATGAATTATACAAATTCAATTATCAACTACATTTCCAAAGAAATCCCAGCAATTCACAGATCATAACGAAAAGGAATCCGTGGAGAGTTATATCCTGAAAAATCACTAATTTAGAAAAGAAGGCACAAGGTTACAGGTTAATAAAACGCTCAATGCAGTTCTAATTTACATATTAAGTCTCGGAATGACACAAGGCGACTTTGATAGAGCATCTCGAACTCCAGCTGAATAAAAGTCTTCCGATAAGTATTTGATAATCATTACCCAGGACAAACGCTTTTAAAGATTTCAAATATTTCATTTCATTCAAACATACGCACCGTAGTATTGGCGCTAGAGGGTGTCGTCAGTGATGTCTTTGCGTGGATCACTAGGGGGTTTCGGGTCTTTCAACATCATACCCACCTCACCGCGCCGACCCGACCAGAGGTGATCAGTCTCTGGTCCACCCTCAATAAGTGCCTTCAGACACTGGAAAAATTTATAACTTTTGGACCCGATACGAAGTCGTGAAAATGCTTCCGATTGGCGACAGACAGAGCTACTTTACATTAAGAGGCGAACCGTTTTTACAGTTACATTAAGAGGCCACTTTATATTAAGAGGCGAAATCAGAAATGCAGAATTTCGGGGGATTTTAGCCCACAAAATATACCAACATGTATTATTTGAATGAATAAGCAACAAAGACTTTCCCATAAAAATAATAGAGATTATTCAACATACCAATCATACTGTCAGTTTATTGTAGAGCAACTACGAAGAAATTCGTTTTGCAGATCATTCTGTTTGTATTGTCAGTCTGCTTATCAGGTCATGTTTTGCATCTAATGCTTTCAATATAAGTTGATTGCATAACGTTAAAAATTATACGTAGCTATTAGTTCTTTTATTGTATAATAAAACCTAACTTTATTGATATTTCTTTACAAAATGAAAATAATTCAGTAATTCAAAAGGTTTTCTCTATATTACTGAACAAGAGCAGAGGTGTATCGCTTGTTTCCTGTTTAGTATATGGTTTTCCGCCTCTTTCTTCCGTGACGGTTATGATTTATTTGTCTAAAATTTTTGGTGATTAGCTGCGAGTTTCATTGTGAAGGAACCGGGTTGGCAGTTTTTTTTACTAGCCGTTTCACCTTGGTGCTAAGAACACTGAACTCTTTGCTAGAGATTAGAGAGATTAGAGAGATTGCTATTATCAACAGTTGCATAATATTGAGATATTTGTACTTTTGTATTTTGCAGAATCAATAATAAAAACCAAATTTCTAAACGTGTTGAATTTTTCGTTATTTAGTTAGCAGACGACAATTCTACTCCTGCAGCTTCTTCTCTCGTACTTCCCGGCTGTAGAACTCGCTCCCGTATTCTTGCTTTCCTGACGGCTACAACCTCCAGAAATTTAAATGCAAAGTCAATATTCATCTACTAACCACTGGACTCTAGCTCTCTCCCCACCCCCCGTATAACCTTCCCTTTCTCTCCACCTATGTATCTGTCATCGCACCTGCTTTCTCAGCTTTCTATTGTTCCTTTCTAACTAGTCTGTACTCCTCACTCTTTTCTAATTAATCTTTTTACATTTATGTAACCCCCTGCACATCAGTGGCATTTCCGCCTTGCTCGGGGTGAAATGAAAAAAAATGTAAATCAAGAGTAAGACAAGCCATTTCTGACTTAATTTCTGTTCTTTTATTCTTCTTCCTTAATATTTTTCTTTGCGCTTTTTTTTTTTAATTTAATTGCAAATATAAAAGTATTTAAATTCAGGTAATTCTTCTGTTTAGTTGTTTGTTAATTTTTGTCTACGTGTCCGTGCCACGATCAAGTTCAAACGACAAAACCCACTTAAATATCTGAATGTAGGAAAAATTTCAAAAAGTTGTTGAATTAATTATGCGATCTTAACCTAGGAGGTCATTCTAGGTCAGCAGAGAACATAAAGGAGAATGTCATTTACATCGAAATTTCCAGCAAAATAGAGATTGATACAGAGTCAGCTATTAAGAACAAACGTTTTTTATTTTAATCTCAGAAATTTTAGGGCGGATAAGATCAAATCTGATCCTCCGATCGTTGAGTGGTAGAATTAATTAGAGATCTATATAATCTATATCGCAAATAAACGATTTCATTACATAATTTAGAGGCCCGCTACTTATGTTTATACGAGCATTTGTTGATAGAAGCAATACTTTTAAATTTAAAATTAATAGTTTTCTTTAGTTATAAATACTGAAGCTCTTCCTTAGTAATGAATAAGACAAAGCCAATCATGAAATGATTGCTTAAATAGAGTTTAAAGAAACAATGAGCGTCAAATTGTTATCAGATTAGAAAAGCACAGATATTCATATAGCATCTCTTTTTTTTTTTAATCATTTCACCCCGAGCAAGGCGGAAATGCCACTGATGTGCGGGGGGCTACATAACTGTAAGAAGATTAATTAGAAAAGAGTGAGGAGTACAAACTAGTTAGAAAGGAGCAATAGAAAGCTGAGAATGCAGGTGCGATGACAGATACATAGGTGGAGAGAAAAGGAAGGTTATACGGGGGTGGGGAGAGAGCTAGTGTCCAGTGGTTAGTAGATGAGTATTGACTTTGCATTTAAGTTTCTGGAGGTTGTAGCCGTCAGGAAAGCAAGAATATGGGAGCGAGTTCCACAGGCGGGAAGTGCGAGAGAAGAAGCTATGCATATTATAATTTCAATCGGCAAAAATAGCAATAGATTTTTAATATAGTTCAAAATCCTTTTTTTCTTCTTCTATGTACCTTGTCCTTTCAGGACGTAGGCGATCATGGCTTTTCACGTCTCCCTATCCCTTGTGGCTCTTAGCACGCTTTCTCCTGTTACACCACGCAATCCCTGTTCTGTCATCCACCTGCTCAGGCCCTTCAAATCTGTTGCTTTTCCCTGTCTCTTTTCCTCTCTATCTGGCCTGTTAATATCAGGCTCTTCTTCATTGCATATCCCAGGAACTTTAGCTGTCTCATCCTGATGCTCAGTATTAATTTCATTTTCTTTTCCATCCTTTCCAAAACCTCATCATTGCTCACATGCTCGATCCATGGTATCCGCAGCATCCTTCTGTAGAACCATATTACAATTGCTTCAAGTTTTTTCTTTATCTTTGATGATATTATCCACCATTCACTACCATATTGAAAAACTGACATCACATAGCAATCCAGTACTTTTTTCTTTGTTTATAGCAAAGTTTCCCTGTTTCTTAATATTCTACTCAACTTTTGGAACGCGTCCTTCGCCATGTCCGCCCGCTTTTGAATCTCTGTGTTGCACTTTCCGTCTTCCGTGTGAGGAGTTATTTTCCATCCTACAAACCGTTTCCCCACAGACAAAATCAGCCCTGACTTTTGCGACTGAGACCCGCCATGCCACATACGCAAGGATGAATCAATCCCATTCTCTACGTATTCCATTAGTAAGGAGTAAATTCCGCTAGAACTGCTGCTCTGTGGAACAGACTCCAGTAGAGATATTTTCCTAATCATTACAGCCATGACCTCTTCAAATCTAGAATTAACCGTTATTTTTCCTTCATAACCACATGAACCTCACTTCTTGCCTTTTTTATTTTCATACACACAGTAATTCACTATCTTGAGTGGCTCTTGGGTCCCGTATTTCTTCAGGTGCTAGGAATTTCGAACCGAACCCTTTATTACAATCACTGGGGTATATGAACTTCATTCCTTGCCTAGTGCCTCTTCTAATAGTCATGATTTATCTCCCTTTAACCTTGTAAGTTACTTGTTCACCACTACTGTAGTCTGGTATTGAACTCACAACTCTTTGGGAAAAAGAGGCACTACTACGCAAGGAATGGAGTTCATATACCCCAGTGATTGTAATAAAGATTTCGGTTCGAAATTCCTAGCACCTGAAGAAGACCGGAGCGTACGACGACCGAAACGTCGTACAAATGGTAACAAAGATGAGGACAATTCTGTGAATACTACCTCATCTCAGAAATATAGACAAAATAAGACATATATGCTCCAAAACTGATAATTTGAAAAGTGGATATGGATATTAATGGCTTATATATGATGTATACGCTCAAAAAAGTATTACGTCAATCTCTGTAGATAAGGTGATTTTCTAAGCGCAGCTTATATGTGGTACAAGGCCGAAAACATGGAGCACCCAGTCAATATTGAATTCAGTACTTAGTTATAATGATTCTAGCTAAACACGCTTGCTAATCATTGCACCACGTCCAGGTGCCCAACGGTGATTTTCTAGCCGCAGACCGAGAGTATGGGGCACCTAGTGATGATTGAACTCACTACTCAGTTGTTATGATTCTAGTGAGACAATCTAAGCTAACCATTACACCACGTTCAGTTACCAAATCTCCGTACACGAAAATGGATAATCTGTAATTTCCATATGTAATATATGAAAAATATTCACAATTGAATTGAGTGCATTAGCAGTGAAGGAAATTATGTGGAAAATATTCGAATCTAACATAAATTGCTCTTTCTTTAAATTGTGGACTTATAATGTATCTATATATATTACAATATATTTTGTTAAATTTTGTAATGTAGAATCAAGCCACTTACCCTGAAAAAACGAAATCGACAGGACTTGAATAGTAGCAACGGTATCAGTAATCAGAAGAATTGAAGACGACGAACGAGTAATCGTAATAGAATTGGTAATTGAGCTTCTGTAGTCAATTCGCTCAGTTTCCTTATGTTTTATTTCTTTTATTCGGGGTGTTGCTTGGACAGGTTGCTCTTCAGAACGACGGCGACGACTTTTGGTGGATAATAAGAACCACTTGGTAGCAGAGTTTGTACAACTTATAAACTTCAAAAACCTGTTCTTTGTTTGGGAATCCTTTCGGGCGGCAAGGACTAACCATCAAACAGTACAGGTTCGAAGTAGTTTAGCTGTGTTCTTCAAAAAGGCACTTAGGTGTTAAGTTTTTGGTTTTAAGTATTAGAGTCTGAGTTTCGCTTAGTTCGTTTGCTTGTTGCTTTCAATAGCAAGGTAGTTTTTTTTCCACACACAGTTATCTCCAGAAATCCTGTTCTAGAATTTTCTACAACCGGACGGTTGCTGAATGTTTTTAACTACATGTTGATAGAACTTGAATATTTCACTCTGAAGATCTCTGGCCATCTCAGAGTTCGGCCAGAGAGAATAAGAAGGGTGAAAGGCTAGCTAGCATACGCTAGTCTAGTCCGTCCACCGGAAAGACTCCGGACGCTTTTCTTTGTCTCAAACCACTTGTCTTGCTTTGTTGTCTCCCTCTCAACAATAGCTGTGTGTGTTCTTGCTAGAAATAGTGTGCCTTCACCCTGCTCGGGTTCTGTGAGCGAAATGAGTCTTTTAAGTTTTGGGGTGAGTTTTTATACTGGCGAAATAGATTCTGGTGTTGGCTATGATGGTGACGCCATTACAAACGTAGGTGTTGCGAACTGAAGCATTGTTTTATCTTTTCCTCTCACTGCTACTAAGTAATAATTTTATTCATTTATCCTTTAAAATATCCATTGTTTCCTTTTCTTTGTCCTCCTCTCTCGTTTCTATGTTTCATATTCCACACTGCGGCTCTCTTCTCTTCTGTTAAATAATCTTTCTATCGGGACTCAAAGTACATTTTGGCATTCTTTAGATGTGTAATTGTCATTAGTGGGCGTTTTTTTCAACGTAGAATTTTTTAAATATATTTTTATACAATATTTTTAGAAACTCTTTTCTTTCTCTCCTTCTCTCGTACGTTCTCTCTCACTCACTTCCTTTATCTCATTATATCTCACTCAAATGCTTTTTCTATCTTTATCACTCTCTATTTCACACTCTCTCTCTCTTTCTTTGTCTCTTTCTTTCTCTCTCGCTTTCTCTCCTTTTCTGTTTCTCTCCCTTTTTTCACTCCTCTCATTTTCATTCTCTCTTTCTAGATGACTCTCTTTCTCTTACTCACTCCTTTTCTCCCATTCACTCTCTCTATCAGATTTTTATACACTCTATCGTCTTTCTCACTCACTCTCTCATTCACTTTCTTACTCAGTTCCTCTCTTTCTCACGTTATCTCTTTCTTTATCTCTTTCGTACTCTCTTTTCTATTTTTCTCTTTCTCTTCTCACTTCTCTCTTTCTATCTGTCTCTCTCTTTTTCTCACTATTTTTCTCCCATTCTCTCTTTCTCTCAGCTTTTTATGCACTTGCCTCTTTGTCATTCACTCACTCACTTTCTTTCTTTTCCTTATTCTATTTCTCTCTTAATTCCTCTTTCTTACTGTTCTTTCTCCCTATCTTTCTCTCTTTCTCACTCTCTTACTCTCTTTTGTATTTCTCTCCTTCCCTCCCTCTCTCTCTCTGCTCACGTTTTTTCTTTCTTCTCACTTTTCTCTTTCTAGCCGTTTCTCTCTTTCTAGCTGTCTCTCTCGTTCTCTTTCTCTCACTCACTCTTATTCTTTTGCTCTCAAAATTTTTTTCATTCTTTCAGAGTGTTATGCACTTTTCTATCTTTCTCTCTCTCTCTCACTCAATCTCTTCCTCTCTTCTCCCTCTCATTCTCTCTTAATTTCACTTTCTCTCGCTTTTTCAATTTTTCTCTTTCTCTCTTTTTCTCTATCTTTCTCTCTTTATTTTTCTCTTTCTCTTCTCACTTGCTTTCTCTCTTTCTAGCCGTTTCTCTCTTTCTCTCAGTCACTGTGTTTCTCTCGCACTCTCATTCTATCTCTTTTTTTCGCTGTTTATTTCCTTCTTTTTTCTCTTCCCCCTCTCCATTTTGTCCCATTCATACAGGCATACTATGATAATAATCAGAGGTACATAAGTTTTTCATCCAAAAGTTCGGTATATGTAAACGGTGGGAACGAACCGAATACAGGGCGAGACCTTTTGTCATCCTTTTGTAAGTAAGAAGCTAGCAGTTAATTTTCTCCCATTCACTCTCTATCAGATGTTTATACACTCTATCGTCTTTCTCACTCACTCTCTCATTCACTTTCTTACTCAATTCCTCTCTCTTTCTTACGTTATCTCTTTCTTTATCTCTTTCAATGAGAGTGAGAAAGAGAGATAAAGAATTAAGAGAGAAACAGAATAAGGAAAAGAAAGAAAGTGAGTGAGTGAATGACAAAGAGTTAATTTTCCTCTCTCTTTCTTACGTTATCTCTTTCTTTATCTCCCATTCACTCTCTATCAGATTTTTATACACTCTATCGTCTTTCTCACTCACTCTCTCATTCACTTTCTTACTCAATTCCTCTCTCTTTCTTACGTTATCTCTTTCTTTATCTCTTTCAATGAGAGTGAGAAAGAGATAAAGATAAAGAATTAAGAGAGAAACAGAATAAGGAAAAGAAAGAAAGTGAGTGAGTGAATGACAAAGAGTTAATTTTCCTCTCTCTTTCTTACGTTATCTCTTTCATCTCTTTCTCAATGTCGTACTCTCTTTTCTGTTTTTCTCTTTCTCTTCTCACTTCTCTCTTTCTATCTGTCTCTCTTTTTCTCACAGATAGGGAGAAAGCCAGTAAGAAAGAGGAATTAAGAGAGAAAGAGAACAAGGAAAAGAAAAAAATGAGTGAGTGAATGACAAAGAGTTAATTTTCAGTGTAACATTGAAAATGGTCACCATTTTTCTGAATAGAGAGCTCAGTGGATATAGAAAAAAGAAAACTCAACATATCCTCTAACTAAAGCAGTCAGTTAGAAACATTAATTTAAGTTTTTAGTACACATATTCTTAGACTGCAAAAATACAAGAGTCAGGTTAGAGTCTTAAAAAGTTTAGAGATGAAAAGTAAACTACACGCTGACAACGTGTAGCGATGGACAGGACGCGTCACCACAAAGTCAATACACTTAACCTACATATCTTTATATATATATATATATATATATATATATATATATATATATATATATAGGTATAGATGTCCAGTCCGTAAACGGCGAGGATAATCCAACAAGATCAACTTAATATAAAAATATTAAGTGCTTTATCTATATAGAGAGCTCAGTAGATGTTATCCAGAGCAATATGATATTTATAAAAGAAAACTCAACACGTCATTTATATTGGTGTCATATATATATATATATATATATATATATATATATATATATATATATATATATCCAGATGAAGAGAAACAACAGGTTGAGAATACCGAGTTTTCAGGTATTTACTTTTTTTAAAAAAGTGCTCAATACAATATAGATAGTACAGCATAATATAATTTAATTTGTTTTTTTTTTATTAAAAATTGATTTGATTTATATAGCAACACGGAAATTTCTATGTTTCGAAATTTATCTCGTTATCAGCCAATGTTCAATAACTATGCTGAAAATGATTTACAGTTGAGTTTAGAAAACAATACGTTTGCTATTTAAAGGGATAATATGGAGTGGGAAGACAGAACAATTTAGATTTTTTGGGTTTGTCTAATTTAACTAATCAGAATGAATGGCGACTTTGAAATTTGAAAATATAGCTCATACGTTGGGGGATGCGGGTTTTTTTCTTCCATGCTTACTGGAAAATTTCATTTTAATCGGCTAGAGTCTAGACTGCTTTCATACGGGAAGGTGTATACATTATGAGCTACAAAAGTAATTTTCTTAGATTTCATCTCAGCTATTTTAAAAACAAAAAACGAAAGAAAGAAAACACTTTTTATTTATGACTTGACTTGGTATGATCAAACTATTTTTATTCGGTTCAGAGTGTATTTTTTCACAAATTTTTCATATATTCTTAACTTGCTTAAATTTTAATATCTATTTAAATAATGTCAGATCATAATACAAAACAAATTACCGGATATATGTAAGTTGATCGATATTTTTTTATGAAGAATTAACCATATTCTAAGGTCAGCACCTTGCAATGTTTACTCATTGGTTTAATAGACCCTTATTTTTAACAAATTTAATAATGTATATTTTTTTCATTTAAACACAAAGGGCGTGGGTCGTTTGCAGGCTTTCATATTCTATTCTTTTCAATTTTCCATTTTATTTTGGAAGTTTTATTGGTTTCTTTTTTCATTGGTACTGATGTGTATGTATTGGTATGTGTGTGTGTGTGTGTGTGTGTGTGTGTGTGTGTGTGTGTGTGTGTGTGTGTGTGTGTAGAAATGTTGACTTGTGCTGTTCTTATTCCAAATTTGTCGAATATTTCGAACGCTATACAAGAGATTTGTTATATCTTCGACGCTCTAAATAGAAACCAGATAAGTGAAAGCTTAATTTTATATATTAATAATAACGCACTATCTATTGATATTGAGCCTTATAATTACAAAGACATTTTGTGAGAAGGGAGGCCGAGCGAACACACACACATAGACATGTATTTTTGTATATATATATATATATTGTGAAAGTTATAGAACGCGTAGATTATTTACCCACTCTTCAAGCATTTACTTTTATAAAGAGTGCTCGATACAAAGTAGAGTTTTATATTGTAACAGTTGTAACAATGGTTTATAATAGCATAGTATCGCTGCACAAAAATCCTCATGTTTCAGAGCACAAGTGCTCCTCTTCTGGCGATAAGTGGAAATGAAAAATAAATGGCGAAAACGGTTCATTCCTGAGAATGTGATATGTAAGTGATGTGTGGGATGGGAATTTAGTAAGTTTAAGCCGGTCAGTTGGCACTCTGTAATCATAGAGATACAGCTTTGGCTTAGGGGAGGGGGCGGGGTTGTTTAGTTTTGGACAGGTCACTTTTTAGGTTTGTCTAGGTAATTCTTATATTGGGATGTTAGGTTTTTAAAGAAAGGGTAGCCACTTTAATTTTACTACTATCTATGAGTGGATGAAACAGAGTGACTTTTTAGTATTGTATGGATTTATTTTATTTTATTCATACAATGTTCGTTTTTTTATTTTGTGGATTAAACATGAACATTAATTACCTTTTGGAGAGGTTTATTTTATGTGAATGAGGTATTTTTGGTTAATTAAATTTTAACGAAAAATAGTTTCGATGTTTACATACCACTGCTAATTCATCCCTACGGTTCAATAGTTTGCTATTGTTGGGGTACTGTAGAATGTGCAGTTTTCACTTAAGCATAAAGGGCAGATGTCGTTAAGCGAGTTACAGGTTCTAGTTTTTTCCAGGATTTTCCATTTTAATTTGGGTTTCTTTTTTGTGCCCTTTTCAAAAATATTTAGAAAGGGATGTTTGGTTTCGATACATGTTGTATTTTAATTAAGTTACGTGCATGTACCAGCGTTGCTTAAAGGTGTTCTTTGTAGATCCGATGTAGACTTTATTTACAGTTGGGTTTTCAATTAATGTTATATTGCATTGATAGACAATTGAATTTATTTTACACCTATTTTGTAGTGGGCAATTATTGAGGTTTCTACAATTGCATAAGTTTGTATTGTTGTTCTCTTTATTATTTTGGTAGTTATTTTTATTTTGATCAACGTGCTGATTTAAGATATATTTATTATCACTTGTAATGATTTTTTCAAGGTTATTTGTGCAAATATAACTTAGATTAAGTGTATTCTTGTTAAACATTTTACTGAGAGGGTTGTTAGTGGAGAAGTGTTTTTTAATTAAATTGAGGAACTTTTGCCCAAACTTGGTGTTTACCATTTGGTTGAAGGGAGGTGTATAGCAAATGATTTTTTTATTTCTATTTTTCCTGTTATGGTTATAGTTTGTTATATACTTGATGTCTTGGTTTTTGTAGCCAGTTTTTTAAGGGACTTATTGTAAAGACTTTTATGTTTGTTAAATATTTCTTCACTTGAAGAGTTTTTACTAATTCTATATTCTATGGAGGATGGTATATGTTTGATTATATTTCTGGGGTGATTTGACTTTGGGTTGATGTGTAATAGATATTCGTTAGGTTTTATGTATGGTTGGTAATTATTATTTACTAAGTCGAGTGTTACATCGAGGAAGTTTACTACTTTTAACTTAACGTTGACTATTACTTTTAGTTTTAAACTTTTGAATTCTCTGTGGATAAGTTTTCTTATTTTGTCTGTTTTAAAATGTGTAGAACTTTGTACTAACATAAGACCATCATCTGTATATAACCCTATGTCTTTTTTGTTACCACAACTCACACTTCTGAAGATGATCTCGGAAGGAGATTGAAAATACTTGAGAACATCGAAAAATGAATAATAAAATCATCTATCAACGTTACAGCTCATTTCTTACATCTTTCAATTATAATACGCAAAAGATTATCCGTGAGTATGAACTGATTTTTAAAAAAATAAGCAAACACAATTTTTGCAATTTATTTAATCTGACATGTCTAAAAGTAAATTTGATGCCTTAATACATAATATATATGCCTTAATGCTTAATATATATATGAATAAAGAAAAAAGGAAAGAACTGAGGGACGAAACGCGTCAGTTTTCCTTTTGTCTTTATTCGTTTTGCCCTTTTCCAAATATGCACTATATAAATTTTTTACATATGTTGGTTGGTTTGTGAAAATTTCAAGGACTAAGAAGAAATATACAAACGTGCATAACATGTGTGACACACACAGAGGCAAAAACGCTTTTATTTGTGTATGTGTGGTGATAAATATGAGAACAGTTGTTTATATATATATATAAATATATATATCCACATGATGTTTGTTAGAAAAGATTATAAAAACAAATTTCAAAAAATAATTACATAAATACTACGGGGATCACAATAGGGAGAATAAATAAAAAAAATAAAAAAATAAAATGAAATGAAATAATTAAAAAATATATGTATAAATACACAAAATGAAGTAAAATAAAATACAAGACGTATACGGACATAAGCACGCACACACACACAATAGTCATAAAAATCCCTCTTCCTCTTTGGCAAAAGTCAAACTAACCGTCAGGTCACCACATACTTAGATAAGCCACATATCAAAGCAGACTGATATCATCAGACGATAAAGATCCCAAATATCAATCACATATATACATTCCATAAATACACACACACACATATGCTCTAGCACACTTAAACACACACACACACACGCACACGCACTCACTACAATTAACGGCAGCAGTAGCAGCCAGGAATGACCATTTGTTGAAAGGCACGGACTCAAACACAAGCTCTTGTAACATTCTGAAATGAGATTTTAATCTCGAAATATTATTGTATAATAAATAGGCAATACCCAACAGCTTCTTTACCTTCTTTTATTTTACTAAACGCATTATAATCACACACACACACACACACACACACACACACACACACATATATATATATATATATATAGTAGCGGTCGAAAGAGAGAGAGAGATACAAAGAGGTTGAAAGAAAGAGAAAAGACGGAGATAGATAGATAGATAGATAGATAGATAGATAGATAGATAGATAGATAGATAGATGTGAACAGACAGACATAGATAGATAGATAGATAGATAGATAGATAGATAGATAGATAGATAGATAGATAGACGTAGTTGAACTGACTGGAACAGAGATGAAGAATGTGTGATAGATATGAACTTCTGTGATACATGAACTAATATCTAAGGAATTAATGGATTTTTAACCCGACATGATTCCCCATTACTATAACCGTTATATTTGTTGGATTCAATTCTATGATTAAGTACATCGCTCTTATAAACAGAATAATTGTCGGCTACCGGCCATGGGTTTTCGAGAACCATTAATAAGAGGATGTACCTTTCGTCAGGGTTCGAACCTGCGTCCACCGTATATAAACGAGACTACTGTATCGCCCAACGTACTTTCAAACCACTTAGCTACGAAGGACTTAATCACGAAGTTAGACTCACTTATACTTTTTTCATGAAAAAACATTGAAAAACAAATGCCAGTAGATGATTTTCTAAGCGCAGATTAGATGTAGTATAAGTCCGAATGTATGGGGGTAAGCAGTGAGAATCGAACACACTACTCAGTTGTAATAGGTTCTAGTGAGACAAGCTTGCTAGCCATTACATAACACCAAAGTGTCTTAAGAATAGGTAATTTTCTAAGTGCCGCTTAGATGTGGCACATGACCGAAAGTATAGAAAACCTAGTAAGGATCAAACTCATTACTCAGTTGTAAAGGCTTGCTAACAATTACACCAATATCAATTTGTCACCCCATTTTTTATCAATGCACCCCAAGTAAGGTGATAATGCCACTAAGACGCAAATAGGGATTTACGGGAGGTGAAAGAAAATGAAAAGATGTTAAGAGGAAACAGAAACTCAATTTTAAAAAGGAAACAAGTGAAAAAACCCAACTTATGTTTAAAAGACTGGAGGTTTTGTCTGCACTTATTGTAGTTTTGAGATATTTGACTTCAAAGTTTGGCTATCCCTCACATTTTCATATATTGAACGAGAAAATTTTATACACTCCTAAAATCTGTGTTGTATAGATTTAAATTTAGAGAATTTGATTTGTACTTGCTAACCGAGTGTAACTGCTCTGTTTTCACTTTCTAGGTGCGAGAGAGTTCTAAATCGTTTATGTAGTCTTGTAGGGGATTAACTTAGTTCCCACTCTGCAACTTCGTTAGTTTTATGGCAAGTGTTTGCAAATGCTCAGAGATAGAGAGACTGAGCAGGACTAATAAAGTAGACATGCATAAAGAAATAAGAGAAATGACAGGGCAAAAACCTGCTCCTCAACAGGATGTATTAAATCCAAGGATGGAATGACCATATTGGAGAAAGAGGGAATACTCCAGCGATGGGAAGAATATATAAAAGATCTTTTCCACGACAAGAAAGAGCAACCTATAATACACAAAGATGAGGACGGACTGGAAATAATAAATTCCGAAGTAGAAGCTGCAATGACCAAACTGAATAACTGGTCCAGACGGCATTGTAATAGAGCTGCTAATAGACCTGGAAGAATTCGTTATAGAGAAATTTACAGAAATAATAAACGAAATTTATAATAGTGATATAATATCAGACGACCTATGCAAGTCGATTTTCATAGCACTGCGTAAGAAGCTATGTGCAAACTACACCGAACTCTCATGGCGAAGGGCGCGTTCCAGAAGCTGAGTATAGTATTATGATACAGGAAACTTTCACTAGAAACAAAGAAGAGATGTCCTTTCTTCAATATGGCAATGAATGTTGGACAATATCAACAAAGATGAAGGAAAAACCTGAAGCAGCTGAAAGGTGGTTCTACAGAAGGATACTGTGGATATCATGGACTAAGCATGTGAGCAATGATGGGGTGTTGGAAAGGATGGACACAAAAAGGAAATTAATATTAAGCATCAGGAAGAGACAACTGAAGTTCCTTGGACATGCTATTAGAAGGAAGGAGGACTTGGAGAACCTGATACTAACAGGCCAGATAGAGAGGAAAAGAGACAGAGGAAGGCAGCGGATAACATATTTGAAGAGCCTGAGCAGGTGGATGACAGAACGGGGGTTGCATGGTATAAGAGGAGAAAGCGTGCTAAGAGCCACCAGGGATAAGCAGACGTGGAAAGCCATGATCGCCTACGACCTGAAAGGACAAGGCAGATAGAAGGAGTAGAAGTTTAGATGAGAACCATTCTTTAGTGCTGCAAGTTCAGACATGTACAGCTAAGGCCTGACATGCCACTTCCACGGATTCGAATCACTCTCATTCTCTCCGTGTTCCAAATTTAAGAAGAAAATCTCACTGAGACAGCTTTTTCCAATAACTTCCATATGGGTGCTTCCCTAAACACCTCACTGTTGACCTTTTCAAATTAAGAGTCAATCGCCATCTATCTTCGTAATATTCACTTGCTACCACTCTTCTATTCATATCACACACATCATTTATTTATTATTTTGACACTATCTTGGATGTCTCTTGAGCCATGTCTTGTATTAGATTTCATATTAAAATAGAATCCATCAGCTAAATGACTACTACTAGTTCGGTACGTTCAATTTTAAACTATTTGTTTATATTTTTTTTTTTAATCATATCACCCCGAGCAGGGCAGTAACGCCACTGATGTGCAGGGGGCTACGTAAGAGTGAAAATATTGGAAAAGAGAAAACCGGAAACCACATCCTAAACAGGGAACAAGGGATGAGCCTCTTCACCTGTTCAATAGACATGAGTGGAGTGTGAACCGGGCGATAGTTTAGTCTATATGTTCAGTTTAACTAAAATGGGAGTTTTGAAAACGAGTGAAAATAGTATTTTCTTTTTACCCAAGGTGTTGTTCGAGAGAAAAAGGAATTATTCTTCGCCAATACAAATTTTCATTTCAATTTTATTTTATAATACAGGTATCTGCTCCATCTTAGCTGCTTAATTGTAGAATAATAATTATTCGAGCTGGTTGCGTAGGCCATTACTTATTTAGCTAGTTCGATCCTCAGTTAGAGCTATTTTATTGTGATCTTGTGTCTAACTAATGTGCTAATATTACTGCTGAAGATTTTCTCTTACTTTTTCTGTCCTTTTACTATCACATCTGATGCACCATTACCATTTACATACTTAAATCTACTTTGAGTAGCTCTCGAGCCTTGCACTTTCATTAAAACTTCATCGTTACTCACACGTTCAAATCATGGTATTCATAGAATCCTTCTGTAGAACCAGATCTTTTTCGCTTTTTTTTTCTTCTGGGAAAAGATTGTCCAGAATTCAAAACCAAATTAAAGAACCAGTATCAGATAAGTGATCAGCAATCTATTCTATCTTTTATAATAAAAGCTAGTGTGTATATATATATATATATATATATATATATATATATATATACAGAGAGAGAGAGAGAGAGAGTTTGTTTGTGAGGCTTAACGACCTATCAATCCTTATGGGATCATTTAAGGTCATAACCAATGATTTTTGGGGTAAGGTTATTTTATTTTTACAACGGTTTTTTCTTTTCACGATTCATTGGGATTTGTTTTTGAGAGCAGGGTCCCCAAGTCCTACCCTTGTTATTTAACCCATAACTGGAGGGAATGGACGGATTAATACCTTTCCCAAGGGTACCAGTGCTTAAGTGAATACAGGGTATTCAACTGGAATTCGAACGCGGCTCACCGATTTCTCTTTCCGAGCCGATATCCACTGCACCACAACGTACATCCGTCACTATACGCTTACAGCACCTGGTATTGCCAAGCGGTCACCCATCTAAGTACTGACCAGGCTCAACGTTGCTTAACTTCGGTGATCGAGCGAGAACCGGTGTATTCAACGTGATAGGCCGTAAGCCTAATAAAAGCTAGAGTGAGTGAGTGAGTGAGTGTGTGTGTGTGTGTGTGTGTGTGTGTGTGTGTATATATATATATATATATATATATATATATATATTATTAAATTTGTTTTTATTTAAAATTAATATAGTTTACATTGCTATTTCAATGGTTCAAGACTTGACCTCGTCATCAAACAATGTTAGCCCATTGGTGTGAAAATTATTTTCATTTGAATATAAAAAAACAAAAGGTTTGTTATTTATGGATGTGGGGAAATAGAAAAAAAATATGTGTGTGTTCATTTTAACTAATCAGAATATAGATCTACTTTAAATTTGAAAAATAGTTATATTTTTGGGAATACGTGATTTCTTCTTTCAATCTTAACACCAAGAGTGTCAGTCGATCCAAATCCTTGTCTAGACTGCATTTCCGTTGATGTATCCATGAGGTTACAAGATTATTGTCTTAGTTTTCTCTATAGCCCAGCATTTTCTAAAACAAAAACAGAAAGAAAGAAAACGTTTTATATTTTTGATCTGACTTTTTTGAGTGTAATTATACTATTTTTATTTCGATTCAGAATGCATTTTATTCTAATTTTTCATAAACTTTTAATTCGTAAAATGTTTTTAATATCTATTTATTTATTACAAATGTTAATACACATTTTATTATTTCAAAATCTAATATATTATTTTTGTGGATTCCGGGTGAAAACCAGACAAAATAATGAACAACAACACAGGTATCTGAGATTTAAAAAAAAAGTTATATTAAACGTAAACATACAACTGGAACGTAGGTTAGTAATCCAGGAATACGTGCTGGAATTAGTATATCCGTGTAATACTATTCTGGCTCACTGGAGCTCAGAGCTACCATGAGGTATTCTCTGTGTAACTTTGGTATTTCTCGGTATCTTACGGATCAGTCCGGTACTCTTCGATAACTCACAGATCTCATTATGGGAGAAGTATATGTATACTCAAGTCGAGTCCATTATCATAGAAAAAGGGGAGGTCCCACAACATTATTATTATATCATAATACATTTTTAATATTATAATACAAAATTTGAATATGTATTTAATTATTAAAAATTCAAATATCTATTTAATTATTTTAATATCTGTTTAATTATTATTATTTCATAATATAAAGCAAATTATTAGATATATGTAAGTTAATGGATATTTTTTTCTTATGAAGAATCTTTTTAATCATTTTCTAAGGTGAATATTTTACAACGTTTACATGTGACATTTATTTCATTACTTTTATTTAATAGATTCTTATTCTTAAGAAATTTAATAATATATAGTTTTCATATAGACACAAGGGCATGGATCGTTTAAAACTTACATATCCAGCTTTTTTTTAAAATTTTCATTTTAATGTGGGAGTTTTATTTGTTTTCTTTAGATACCAATAATAATTCGATTGGGATGTTGTAATTCTGTACTTATTATTGAATGCAGACTTGTGTTGATAACATCGTTTTTCAGAGAGTTCTTAGTACTACCCACATAAATCTTTACATTACTAGAGTTTTCTATAGAAGAAATAGTACATTGATAAACAATGGATTCTGTAAGGCACCTGTTTTCCAAAGGACACTCGATGGGGTTTCTCTAATTATATTTATTATTGTTCAAATTATTGATTTTAGTTATTGGATAATTCTTATTTTCAATTAGTTTTAAATTTTTATTAAAATGTTATTATTATTGCGATATTTTATAATTTTTCCAGATTATTCGTACAAATATAACTTAATTTTAGACTATTTTTATTGAAAATCTTACTTAATAGATTATTATTCGGAAAGTGTTTCTTAATTAAAGCGAAGAATTTTTCCATTATTTACTGCTAACCATTTGATTGAAAGGTGGTGCATACCAAATAATATTTCTATTTTTCTTTTTCTTTGGGGGTAGAGCTTCTCTTTTACATATTTAATACTTGGGCTTTTATAGCCACTATTTTAAAGGCAGTGTTATAAAAAATTACTATGCTTATTAAACACTTCTTCATTTGCAGAATTTCTAATTCTATATTTTATGGATGAGGGTAAATACGTAATAATAGATGAAGGATGGTTAGAGTTTGAGTAGATATATAAAGGATCAGTATTTGATTTTTTATATGGTTGATATATATTCTTTTCTAAATTTAAAGTCACATCGAGGAAATCTAATTATTTATATTTGTATAAATAGTCATTTTTAAATTAAGGTTTTAAATTCTCTATATATTATATTTCTAATTTTATGCATTTTAAAATTTGTGGAATTCCTCACTACCATCAGTCCATCATCCCTGTATAATCGAATATCTTCTTTATTTACGCCCTTACCAGATTTCAATACTCGACAGAGTTCAAAGATCCCATTGTTATATCAAAATTATTTTCCTTGTCCACTGTTCTTCAATTTTTTTGCATTCATTATTATGTTTCTTTCCTCCTCCTCCTCCGATACATCCGAATAAACATTGGCAAATACTAATGCGGTAATATATATATATATATATATATATATATATATATATATATATATATATATATATATCCTGTTATGCATATGGTGATTGAGACCATAGCGAGGCAGCGTCGACTCAACTCATTAGAGAGACAACTGCGAGGCAGCGTCGGCTAAGTTCATTCTCTTTACTACCAGTTATTAAACTTTATTTTTGCTTTTTAAGAGTGCCTCATTATTTTATTTTATTTTTTTTGCAATAACTATGTCGTCGAGTAGTGAAGAATATATATATATATATATATATATATATATATATATATATATATTTCCTCTTTATTATAATAAAACCATTTGTGTATTTATTTGTATATATATGACCGTCATTTTTTACTATAGAGATACACTCTATAGCTATAGTAATTAAGACTGGTATGCAGTTTATTCGAGTAAAAACAAACGCACATACATTTGCCTCGATAAAACATAAGACTGTGCAGATAATCTTCGCTTGTTCATAGACATCTGTATATATACAAATCCGTATGACACATTCAGACACGAGAAGACAAAAAAAGCATTTTTACGTTCCGTCTATAAATAAAAAAGCGTTTAGATAATGAAACTTAAAATACACGAAACAAAAGCATTTACAATTTGACTTGCATCTATACAGAGATATTTCAAGAACTCGCCTTTCGCTTAGATATCGTCCCAAAGCCAAAAATAAAAATGAAAATTAAATAGCGATTTGGTACCAAAAATAAGTACTGACTTTTATCTCTGTCTTTTTCTATAATCGAGAAAACTTGCACGCAGAATCTTAGGTTGGTTGGTTGGTTGGTTGGTTTTGTTCTGCGCCATATCAATTTTTATGGGTCATTTAATGCGGAATTTAAATATTTCGAACACAATTTTAAGGCGTCAACTAAGTATATTTTGAACGCAGTTCTGTGCCTCCACTTAAGATAAAATGTATTTATTTTTCTATAATCTATATTGTTGGTAATTTTATTATAATTATGCATTGTTGGTATGTTATTAATAAAAAAAATGCATTGTTGATATTTTACGATAAAAATTTATTTTTAGACTTTTATGATGTTTTGTTTTGTGTTTAGGGGTTCACTATTCCAACATATCTGGGACCCTCACAGATGCCACCATCCCAGGTTAAGATAAGCCTCTTAACAACGGCAATTAAGAGGGGGTTCAACGCTTCTCAAAACCTGCAATCTCCTGATCAAAGGACTTGCTGCCGGATGTAGTTTGTCGTCATACTCGAGATAATAACATCAGAAAAATAAAATAAAAATAAAAAAAACAAAGAAACAATAAAAAAGAATCAAAATGACATTTTTGTCTAGACTAATCATTATTTTCCTCATTTTCTATGAGCAAAATAATGACACACAGGAAAATCTCAATAGAAACGAAGAAAAGAGTGCTAGACTGTTACGTGATGTCGGTTCTTCAATACGGCAGTGAATGCTGGACAATATCATCGAAAATGAGGACAAAACTGGAGGCGGCCGAAATGTGATGAAGGATGCTACGGATATCGTGGACTGAGCATACAAGCAACGAGGTGTTGGAAAGAATGGCAACAAAAAAGAAATTGATGCTGAGCATCAGGAAGAAACAACATGAAGTTCCTGGGACATGCAATGAGGAAAGAGAGCCTGTAGAACCTGATACTGACTGGACAGATAGAAAGAAGAAGAGACAGAGGAAGGCAGCGGATAACATATTTGCAGGGTCTGATCAGGTGGATGACGGAACGGGGTTGCCAGGAGCAACAGGCTCAAACATACTAAGAGCCACAAGGGATAGGGAGACGTGGAGAACCATGATCGCCTACGTCCTGAAGGGACAGGGCACATAGAAGAAGAAGAAGAAGAAGAAGAAGAATCATTATTTGCCAAAATATTTGGAAATTGAGGATGTCTTATCCACATCCAGATGCAAGTTCGTGAAAACGAAGAAATATTTCACCAATAATCCTCACTTTATAATCAGTGCATTCTAAACAAAATGAAAGGATTGTGGCATTTTTAGGGTTGTTTTCACAAATTGTTAATCGTTTTCAAATAAAAATAACCCACCGATTGTCGGAACGTTGATTAGTCTATTGATTCGTTTTTTACGGCTTATCAACACTTTTCAGGTTATTTAAAGCCAGAAAATATTTTTAGATTGTAAAAAAATAATTTTGAGATTATAATTGTTTTAGCTATAGATGTCTTACTAAATAACCCATAGCTGGGGAAAAATGGTGGATTTATACTTTTACCAAGGTTATTTACGCATAAATGAATATAACGTATGCAATTGATACTCGGCTGTCTGATAAACAGTTGTGTTTATCCATCTACGTACTGGCCAGGCTCGATGTAGCTTAACTTGGCTGATTGTACGGAGGCCGGTATTTCAACGTGGTCATAAGTCTGTCGGTACTTCGCCACTTTGATGTGATGTAATCTTTAGCAAACTTAACGTGATTAAAGAGTTCGATCCTCGTTGGGGGATCCATGCTTACGGGCTTGTGCCGCATCTAAGCTACGTTTAATAAAGCAGACCTGGGCAACTCAATGTAATGTAATTATTATGACGTTTAACACGAAAAATCTATTATGGTTTCGGCACTAGCTATGCTTACTGAATTCCTATATTATTGAGACGTGTAATGTGGTGCAATCTTTAGCATCTTGTATCGCTAGATCAATTATGACTGAGTGCTAAGTTCAGCCCTCACTGAATGCTCTATACTTTTGGCCTTGTGCCACACCTAAGCTATCCTTATCAAATCACTATATCGTTGAGATGTGAGTACTTCTAACTGGACTAATGGTTAGTAAGCCTATCACATTTTATCAATTGTGACTGAGTGGTAAGTTCGGTCCTCACTGGATCCTCTATACTTTCGGCCTTGTGCCACACCTAAGCTATCCTTTTTAAATCACTATATCGTTGAGATGTGAGTACTTCTGACTAGACTAATGGTTAGTAAACCTATCTCGCTTGATCAACTGTGACTGAGTGGTAAGTTCGGTCCTCACTGGATGCTCTATATTTGCGACCCTGTGCCACAACTAAGCTATGTTTATAAAATCAGTATATTGTTGAGACGCGGACACTTCAGTGTGGTGTAATAAGCAAGCTTCTCTCGATAGATCAATTAATGACTGAATTGTAAGTTAGGTCCTTGCTTGGTGCCCTCATACTTGCTGCCTTGTGCCCTATCTAAGCTGCGTCTAGTAAACTAGTATATTGTTCTGATCAGAATCATTTTTCATAATTGAGCACTAGAATATTCGATTGTATAATGAAAGTCCTCAGTTTTCAAACAGTTGTCAAATAGCGATCGACATAAATAAATTAAGGTCAGAATGAGAAAGAGGACAAGAGACGACCACAGAGAGGACAGTAAGAGGCCGACGAAGCGAAAATAAAACAAAACAACATTGGATTGTTCTGTTGTGAACATATATAAAGAATAATTATAATTTCCAATGGTCCATGCTTAGAATATTGCTGCTAGATATGCTGTACTGCTCTTGCTATATATTTAGAGATTCTTGATAAACCCAAAGAAGAATCAGCAATATTATTGGTCCTGACCTAACTTCTCGGCTTCCGTCACTTTCGTAAAGTTGCTCCCCTGTGCCTATTCTATAACGACTTTCATGGAAGTTGTTCGGATGAGATCTTCGCTCTGATAACTTTATGAATTCAAGCGCAGTACTATATTGACAAAAAGGTCTCGTCATTTTACAGTTGCATTGCCTTGATATAACCGTAATTTATATGATAACGGTCTCTTTTCTCGCACTTTTCGCTTGTGGAACTCTCTTTGGCTACACGCTTTCCAGTTAACTTTGATTTTCAAAAATGTAAATGCAACGACAATCGTTATCTACTGTTTTCTTGATTATTCTTCTATTGCTTTCCCTCCTCAGGATTATTTCTGCATTCTAATTCTTTTACATCAAATAACCCCTTGGGTCTTAGTACCTTTACTGCCTTTGCTTGGAGTAAAACCGATTAAACAATTTAGTGGTTCAAACTGTCGAATTGTCATTATTAAATGTTTATTTGCAACTGAAAAGCAAAGCATTTAATAATGGCCATACCATGTACACTAGGATGTGCGTTGTGGTACAGTGGATATCGGCTCGGAATGAGAAACTGGGGAGCCGAGTTCGAATTCCAGTTGAATCCATTGTATTCACTTACGCGCAAATACCCTTGGGAAAGGTATTAATCCGTCTCTTCCTTCCAGTTATGGGTTAAATAGCAGGACAGATTGGGTTCTATAGCCTTGGTCGGCAACCAGTCTACCGCAGAAAGCAATGGCAACCTACTGCGGGATAATCTTCTGCCCAGTCAGTCATGTCTCTTTCGAGACATGATCGCCCAAGCGTGTATCACGTATGGCACTTTAACTGACTGACAATGTACACTGGTATTACCCATATTCTGTTAGCAAAATGTTTAGTTTAAGGCTGACAAAGTAAATCTGGCTGTTGCACTTCGAAAGGACTGCCAATCTGTGATTGAATGGAGTAGAAAATGTTTCATAATTATAATGCCTCTAAAACGAAGCTGTCTTCCTTAAATCCCAACAGTGAAACATTCCTGCCTACCATTAAAATGGATGACGCTAGTCTCCTAAAGATCAACCCACTGCGCCTCCTTGGCCTCACTCTCTCAAATGACCTCAAATGGAATGACCTCAAATTGAATCCATAGCTGCATCTACTACTAGGAAGGTTTATTCACTGTCGGGCCAGGAAGTTTTTCTCGTCAGAATCAATTTTGCACATTTATAAATCTACCATTCGTCCGTTCATTGAATACTGTTGCCATATCTGGTCGGGTGCTCTTGCTATCCATCTTGAGGTTCTCGACAAAATCCAAAGGAATATCTGTAATATAATCAATCGTGACTTGGCAGCCAGACGTCAGTCACTTTTTCACCGACGTGATGTGGCTTCCCACTGTCTTTTCTACAAGTATTTTCATGGCAACTGCTCTAATGAGCAATTTTCATGGTATCCTGATTAAATGTATTTACTCGTTCTACTAGATTGGCATCAAGATCCCACCCTTTTACCCACGAAATAGTTAAATGTAACCATCTCTTCTACTGTAATAGTTTCTTTTCTCGCACTTCCCGTTTGTGGAACCCACTTCCGTTTACTTGCTTCCCTGATAGCTACAATCTCTAAAAGTTTAAATGTAACGTCAAGTGCCATCTTTTATCAACTTGATTTACATCCATTACCTTTTTTATTCTTTATTGGGTACTAGTGGCATTTTTGCCTTACTTTGGGGTGAAATGATTATCAAAAAAAAAAAAAAAAAAGAAAAAGATCGACAGCTTCTTCCAAAGAACCGCTGATTTGTGGAAGGATGGGGTCCCAGCTATAGGCAAATAGTGTTTTCACCCAAAATGTTTTTGACCCAAAATTTTCCAAGCCGTCTTTGTGCTATCAAAATTTTAACTCTTTCCAATGCTAAATGTAAGTGTTTTTTTTTTTAATCATCTCACCCCAAGCAAGGCATTCCACTGCCACTATTGCGCATGGGGATACATAGGGGAAGGTAAAGAGAAGGAGTGGTTAGACATAGGGAATGTCAGGAGGAAGGTGACAGATGAGTAAGGAAACCGAGGATGAGGGTTGGGCAGATAGGAAGAGTGTTTGATAGAATGGAAGCAGGTTAGTGTGTTAGGAGGTGTCTATTGACTTTACATTTAAACTCCTGGAGATTGTAGCCATCGGGGAAGCAATCGTTTGGAAGAGAATTCCACAGTCGGGAAGTGCGAGGAAAGAAACTGTTGGAGTAGAAGTTACGGTTGCATTTTATTGGTTTCACTGTAAAAGGGTGGGATCTAGTTGCTAATCTAGTATCTCGTTCAAATTCGTATTTAGGGGGCACCAGTTATATTGTAGAACTTTTGAATATTTTTTCATTTGTAAAGGAGTTATTATTTACAAAAACTGATTTTGCCGTTTTTTAAAACACTCACGTAACAAGGAATTTTATGAACGCGCAATTTTCAAAATTGGGAGAAGTTAGAACATTTTTATTCATGACTGTATGGTCCTAACATGATCCATACTAACAATTACCCTATCCTATCTATCTATCTATATATATATATATATATATATATATATATATATGTGTGTGTGTATGTGTGTGTGTGTGTGTGTGTGTGTGTGTGTGTGTGTGTGTGAATAGAATAATTAAAGAACAGGTAAGAAAAAGTTTCAATAATCTAACATGTTTTACTTTAACAAGCTTTTTCAGATATTTTTAATATCTCTGAATAACGTTGATACGTACAATCTGAAAACTTCAGAAAACACCACCACCTTGCTAGTTCCTGAATCCATTTCAGAAGGGCAGTTTAGTATTGTGCCCAAAATGAAATTCAATAAACATTTTAGCTTCTTGCAAATTATGTTAGAGAAGGACACTAAATCCATTAAGGACTCAAAAGACATTTGGGTTGAAGCTGATAAGTCTAAAAATATCTACAAATGTAACCCGTCTCACTACCATAAACTGCTGACTAATAAGATTACTAGTACGTATAGACCAGACAAAGATAAGAATATAATATCCGAGGTCGACCGTGATGGCGATAAATTTGCTAGCAAACTAGATATTACCGATAGAGTAGGAAAAGACAACATTAAAAACGCTTACCTTTTATTTAAAGATTACGACTTTGGGAATAATGTACTCTAGATTTAAAAAAAAATGGGGTGAATTAGGATTAATCTCGAAAAATATTGTCAAAAAACTTCAACTTACCCTCCGCCCCAACCATCTGATAGTATCCATTAATTTACCAATTTTTATGATAGCACTAGAATTCAGTCAGTCAGCTTAAGTGCCATACGTGATACACGCTTAGGCGATCATGTCTCCGAAAGGGACATGACTGACTGGGCAGAAGATTATCCCGCAGTAGGTTGCCATTGCTTTCTACGGTAGACTGGTTGCCAGCCAAAGCTATAGCACCGAATCTGTTCTGTTATTTAACCCATAACTGGAGGGAAGAGACGGATTAATACCTTTCCAAGGGTATTTGCGCGTAAGTGAATGCAAGGAATTCGGCTGGAATTCGAACTCGGCTCCGCGATTTCTCCGTCCAAGTCGATATCCACTGCACCACAACGCACATTACATTTCTCAAATTTGATATTATAGACTTCTATCTCTAGTATATCTAGAAACCTGTTAGTAAATTGTGTCAATTTCGCTAGAAACTATTTAGAGGTCACAGACGAAGAAATTAATATTATTCTAACAGCTAGAAAATTCCTTCTTGCTCTTAACGATTCCTCCTGGACTAAAAGTCTCAGTGGTAACTTTGATGCCCTCATGAGCGTTTGATTCCGCCCATGTTGCCGATTTACTAGGCACATATATTTTAGACACCCTTTGCAGGATTGTGGATTCTAAACAAATACGTCTATACTGAGATGACAGACATGTTCATTCCTAATATAAATGTCCCCTCGATTCCAACGATTCAGAAGAAATTCGCCTTTAAGGTACTAGGATTTAAAATTGAGATTTCTTCTAACTTAAAAAACAGTTAAATACCTCGACATCACCCTTAACTTCGATAATTCTTTTAAATCGTACCATAAAGAAAATGAAACTCTTAGGTACTGTTTTGTAAGTTGGCCAGCCATTCTTCTTTTTCTTGTATTTTATGTTAATTTTCTTTTTTGCCATTGATAAGTAAGGAACTGTATTATGCCTTTAACTGTTACGGCACATTTGCATTTCAGCATTTAAAAGCGGTCCTGTCTTTTTTTTCCTTCAGCGGCTATTTTCTGGACAGCCAAAGGGTTATTTATTTCGTCTTTACATGGTCGTTTCTTTAAACTTGCTAGAGACGTTTCTGTAAATTAGTTTAGCTTCGAAGGCTTCTTTTCAAATTTTACTAAGTTAAAACTTAGTAAAAAAAAAAAAAAAATATTTTTTTTCAATTGGAGTAGATAGACTAAACTATCGCCCGGTTCACACTCCACCCTCATCTATTGAAAAGGTGAAGAGGCTCATTCCTTGTTTCCTGTTTAGGATGCGGTTTCTGGTTTTCTCTTTTTCAATCTCTTCACTCTTATGTAGCCACCTGCACATCAGTTGCATTACCGCTTTGCTCAGGGTGATATAATTAAAAATAAACAAAAAACAAAAACTTCAAGATTAATTCTAACCACCCTAAAGCCATTGTAAAACAGATACCTAGGACTGTTAATACCAGAATTAGCCGATTATCTTCCAACACTAAGATCTTTAGCGAAAACGAAAAAACTGTATGAAAAAGTTAACCAGAGTAGCGGCTATAAAGATGAATTAAGCTACTAAGCACCCGCTATTAAATTTGAATTACCAGAGATTAAAAGTAAACATAGGAAAAGAAAGATTATATGGTTCACTCTCCGTCCATTCTGTAGACTATCAAATATTAACATTGGACAGTTTTTTTTTCCTGAAATTAATAAGTAAGCATTAATAAGACAACCCTCTAAAAATATTTAATAGAAAAACTATCAAGATCAGCTATTCCTGCTCTAGTAATATGTACAACATTATCAGTTCTCATAAAAAACAAGGTTTTAAGGAATTTCTATGCAACCAATGCTAAATACGGTATTGTACCCTCCTGCAATTGCAGATCCAAAGAAAATTGTCCGGTTGAAGGGAAATGTAGATCTACTAATGTGATCTACTAAGCTACCATCTCCTTCAAAAAAAAAATGATAATGTGTACCTCGAATTTTTAGCAGGGGGGTTGAAAACAAAGATTTTATTTTCATAGGCACATTTTTACCAACCCTAAACTAAAATTTCAGACAGCCCTTTCCTGAAAATAAGAGGGCCTAAACCCACATATAGACTGGAAATTAATACGCTCAGCACATACTCACAATAGTCTGAGTGATAAATGTAATCTGTGATTAGTAGAAAAAATTAGGATATTAAAATATCATAATCAAAACGTACTTCTTGACCAACTTAACGAATTAGTTAGAAGTAGATTCCATCTCTCTTTAAAAAGGTTTTAGCTATTCCCTTCCTTTCAATGTTACCGTTATATTTTTAGCCTAACTTTTTTAATACCGGTTAGAATTTAGATTTAGTCACGTGATACCCCTAAGTTTATTCCTACCGGCTACCCTTAACCTCTCAGGTAAACTGCTTCCCATTACACCTGTGTTCAGTGTGCCACTATTCACCCTTTCTCCTCTTCTTGGCCTTTTTCCTTACCAACCTTGCTTCTTTTTTTTCTTTACTATAACCTTTATTTCCGGTACACTAGAAACTCTTTATTTTACCCGTCCGACTGGGGTTGAATAATGCAGGTTTCTAATAATCTGGTGAAATAGCTATTCCCCAAATGTAAAATTTAAGCTTACATACTATATATATATATATATATATATATATATGCATATATAAAATATGTAAATTTCAATTTTACATTTGCATATATATAATAACAGAGTATATACAATATATTTATATAACAACAACGTATATATATATATATATATATATATATATATATATATATATATTTGTGTAGTGATATTATTCTTTTATAAACCATTGTAATAACAGAATTGCAATATATCTATATAAAAGAATAATATCACTACACAAAAATTTTCATGTTTCAGAATAATATTGTTCTTCTTCAGGGGATATATTAAAATAAATGGTGAAAATGATTTATTTTTAAAATATAAGATGAATTCATGGTTATTGAGAAAACTAGGGAGTGGTAGCTGGAAAAAATGCTTTAGGTGTGTCAAAATTATTCAAGCAAAAATGAGAATTATGTAACCACAGAGTTTTAATATTTGGGTTATGAAAGAGGACAAGATGGCTTGAATCTAGATATATCACTTTTTAATTTTTTCTGGATAAGATACATAGAGGGAGCTTAGATTTTTTAAATGAGTAGACAATAATTATAACAGGAGTTTGGATTTTAGTTTTGTTTTTTTTTTAACAATAGAGTTTTCCTACTATTTCAGAGTAAAGGGGGTGGAATGTTTAGATGAGAATTAGGATTAAATAATTATGGTATATTTAGTTATATTGTATAAGGAGCAACTATTAAGTATTGTATGGGTCATTTATTGTCGTAAAATCATTTCTCATTCTTCAGGATTTCGATAAAAATTCAGTTAATATCCAGTTACTATTGAACTGTACTGTATGTGATTCAAGTATTACAGCTCTTAACAACTATAAAACACTTTATTGGTAGCAATTCTGTTCAACTTCATATACATTAAAGGATATAATTTTTTTTAATATCAGTATGTAGTCATTAATATTTTATTTCATTACATGTAATGCTTTTGTAGTAATTAGCGCGTAAAAGATATAAAACATTACTTAAAATATATGTTATATACACAACATACACCACGTGGCTTCTTTAAGCAGATAAAATTTTTTCCTATTGAAAAGCTTAACAGAGATATTTGAAGCACTTTTTTGAAGTCTGCAGATTTAGGGAACTCAGTGAAGATCGACGTGGCTGGCAATGATCTGTATGACAAAAATGGTAAACCTCTCTTGAGATTAAACGCCGTCGCCATACAAGCAACACACCCAGTTGATCGTTTGACCACAGTCACTTTCGCTTTAACATTATGAAAGCCAGATAAGAAGAGAAAAAATAAATCAAAGATGTCTGGACGTTAGAGAGAGATGATTATGAGCGTGAGAAAAAATAAAAGACAGGCAGGAAAAAAATAGCGCGAGAGAGTGAGGCGAGGGAGGGAGAGATTGTTGATGTGTCACTCTGTTCTTAAAAAAAAAAAAAAAAAAAAAAACACGTGAGCAGGGACACGTGCCGGACATTTCTGCGAAATGTGTTTGGGATTCTTGATCAATTTGGCATTTTATCTTCTAACTTCTGTTGTCTTTTATCACCCCCCCCCCAACCACACTCTTGTTCTTTTCTTTCTTCCAATGCTGTTCATAAATCTTCTCTTTATCTCTCTCTCTCTCTCTCTCTCTCTATTTCTTACTCCTTTTTTCACCTTTGTTAAATTTATTTGTCCATCTCATTTCTTTAGTATCTGTTTTCTTTACGTTAAGGAGACATTTTTAAATATGTGTTTCTTAAAAAAGGTTTAATACTTATCTGTTTCGTTGGTAATTGTATGAGTGGAAAAAATAGAATGTGACACGTTTCATCATTAAAAAGGACTCCTTCAGGCTAGATAAAATGTTAATTGGTGCAGAGTGAGGGACAAAAACCGACAGGTACACTTTGTGGTGCAATGGATATCGACTTGGACGAACAAATCGCGGAGCCGAGTTCGAATTATAGTTGAATTGTTTGCATTCACTTACTCACAAATACCCTTGGGAAAGGTATTAATCTGTCTATTTCTTTCAGTTATGTGTTAAATAATAGGACAGATTGGGTTCTATAACCTTGGCCGGCAACCAATCTACTGCAGAAAGCAATGGCAACCTACTGCGGGATAATATTTCTGCTCAGTCAGTCCTGTCTCTTTCGGGACATGATTGCCCAAAGCATGTATCACGTATGGCACTTAACTGACACTTAACTTTGCATTTTACACTTACATGTGATTGTCGTCCGATATATCTACATGCTAAAGCTTAGTCAACCTCATACCACTTGCTCATATATATATATAATCTAAACTTATTTATAAATGGAACTTTGCTGTGTGTGTGTGTGTGTGTGTGTGTGTGTGTGTGTGTCTGTATGTCCGTTACCTATAGACTCCGAAACGGCTGAACCGATTTTCTTGAAAATTTACACAGTTGTACTATAAGCGTCTGCGAGTGTTCTTAGCTAGGTTTAGTATCGAGGTACCCCAGAGAAATATCGAAAAAATCGTGTTATAGAAGGAGTGGTCAGATTTTAATCAAATTTGATACACTCATAGACAAAGACATAAGAAAGGATATTCAAAAGTTTCAAGGTTACAGTTCTTACAATAGTGCAGAAAATCGATAATATATATATATATATATATATAAGGCAAGATGTTTGTGTGTGTGTGTGTTTATCTGCCTGTATGTCTGTATTTTTTCAGCCCTTTTATTTTAGTTTTTGCTTCGGGTTTGGCTCTAAGTAGGTATAATTATAGTTCTTAGTCTCAGCCATGATACCATTTACTCAGAGGACTTATTTAGCCTTCAAAATTCAGTTTACGAAGAAAAAAACTTATTTGATATCGATACCAGGAAATCAAAATTTGACTTACAACCATTCATTTTTTCTTTCAGTGTACGGTTTCGCTTTCACTGGAAACAACTATTGCTTTTTAGTCTTTCGTGCCAACGTCTAAAGAGTCTGAGCTCCAGGACCATGGATTAGTTTTAAAGCTTTCATTACACCCGAGCAACGCCGGGCTATACTGCTAGTATATATATAAAGGATAAACAGATCGACAATCTACATCAAATATTAAAATAACGGCTTTAGAACAAAAATCAAACAATTTTATTTTTTCATTTAAGCCTGGGAGCGCCACCCAAGAACAATGATACTAAAAATGTACGCACTCACGCACGCACGCACGCACGCACACACACACACACACACACACACACACACACACACACACAAAGGTTTATTTCTTTCTGAGCCGAAAAAGAAGAAAGAATTATGGTTATTTTTAGTCTTCAGTTGTTAGATTTTCAATGGTTTATTATGTTTCACGTATATTCGCCGTATTTAAACAAACTTTAGTATAATTTGCGGCGTTCCGAATTTAAGGAGAGATGACACGTGCGCGCGCGCGCGTGTGTATGTGTGTGTTTAGTATTATGTTTGGTGGTTTTTCGCATGTTGGAAAATATTCATAAAATTCTTACAATCTAAAAATATATTTCGACTATCAAAATGGTTGATGAACCGTAAAGACCCAAATCAATCTATCAATAAAGTCACTGGAAATAATCTACTCAAATGAAACCATTGTTTGTGGACTCACTTCCAAAATAAGACGACCAGACGAGAGGTTTGCGACACATCTCTTCTGACATTAATACTAACACCTAAATGGAAGCAAAATCTGGCTTGTATCTTTCGGTACTTCAAAATCTAAGTATTCTTTTATCACTCCCATTCAAATCCCTAGTTTTCTCCAGTCACAATTGCCGGTTTCACTATCAATAAAGCGTCAGATGTTATGTCTCTTTGTTCTCATGATTTACCCTTCTCCCCCGCTTGAGAGAGATGTGCCACAAGGTCTTTTTTAACGTGAGGAACCTGAGCGCGTACGCCCAGGTACTGGTCAAAACATTACCTATCCACCGCGGTGGATAGTTTTCCAGACCTCAAATGGAACCCATATATAAAATGTGTGTTGTAGCGTAATGGACGTCATCACGGAACGGGAAATTGGTAGAGTCTAGTTCGAATTCCAGTTGAATTTGTTTCATTCACTTGCCGCAAAGACTCTAGAAAAAGTATGAATACATCACTTCTTCCTCCAGCAATGTGTTAAATAGCAGCAGAGATTGGGTTCTATAGTCTTGTTTGGTAACCTGTCTACCGCAGACATAAATACCAACCTACTACTGCAAATTCGAAAAAGACATGATCGCCCAAGCATAGATCACGCATGTACTTAACTAAGTGACTAACATAAAATCCATTGCTGAAGTTGGTTGGTTTATGTTTAAAGGCATAACAACATCTATGGATTATTTAATCTAATTATCTAATTGAATATTTAGACAAAACATTATAGCTTCAACTAAATATATCTCGAAAGGAATTGAATGCATTGAAATACAGATAAGATGTATTGTGGTAAAATTATAATAAAATGTATTGTTGGTAGTTCTGATATAAAATGTATTGTTGGTAGTTCTGATATAAAATGTATTGTTGATAATTCTACTGAAATATATTGCTGGTCGTTTTGCTTTAAAATTGTATTGTTGGTCATTTTAATATGAATATGTATTGTTGGTAGTTTTTATATAGATCATCAGCAAGAGTGGCATGAGACCAGACATAGTAGTCCACTCTCAGTCAACCAAGCAGCCGATTATGATAGAACTCACAGTGCCATATGAGAACAGAATGGAGGCAGCTCAAATCTACAAGACTGAAAAGTATGCTGATCTGGCAAACAGCCTGAGGAGAGAAGACTACCAGGTCAAAGTCCTCACTGCAGAAATTGGAGCTAGGGGGTTTGTAGGAGCGTCTGCATACAGCCTCATGAAACAGCTCTCAGTTGCAGGGAGGGAAAAAACCAGAGCCCTGAAAGCAATGGCAGAAGCTGCAGAGAGGTGTTCAAGTTGGATCTGGTCAAGGAGGAATAAAAGTGAACTTCACAAGGCTTAATTTTCCTACAAATATCAGGTGTACCTTTGACTAAGTGGTTAGTGCGGGGGTCTTTGAGTGAAAATGAGCATATCCAGAAGGTCACGGATCCTATCCGTGGCTCGTCCCGAAAAAAAAAAAAGAAAAAAAAAAGGGCAGCAGAGGGACATCCGGAGTCATGAACCGGGTGTGGCCCAACCCCCCTAGAGTGTCAGGAGATAAGGGCCGAAACACTTGCTTGACGGGGGCTTCTCTTCTGAGGACTCTCTGCTGCCACGCTCTCCACGAGTTTCTTTCTACTATAAAAATGTATTGTTGGTATTTCGGTACTATAAAAATATAATACTTTCTTAGTGTTTTGTTTGGGATTTTCTATTTGCCAATAGCTAAGACCCTAACTGGTGCCACCATCTCGGGTCAGAGTAGACCTGGAGATAGTAGCAATTAAGAGGAGGTTTCACGCTTCTCAAATCTTCCAATCTCCCGATCAGAAGCATTGCTGCCTGATGTAGTTTATCGTCTACCCAGAATTATCATTGTTAAAGATGTTGATAAAATGGTCTGCTCATTCTATTGCTCCAAGAAAAATTTAATCCCCGTGCCATGCTTAATAAGTACCAAACTTCAATTAGATCAACAATGTAGGATTGCGGTTATATGTTGGTCGAAGCTTCTCAATCCTCACATTACATCTATGATAGAGTTCAAAACAGTTTAGGCCAACTTGTGGGAATGGAGTAATGCATTCTCTATTCTTCAGTTTCTTTTCTACAAGCACAAGGCTTCGAGTTTGTCGCTACTCTCTCGCTATTTCCACGGCAACTGTTCAAATGATTTCCACTGTTTATTTCAACCAGTTCAGACCTTTATGCCTAGGACACGCCATACTACTTCCACAGAGTCGAATCACACTCATTTTCCCCGTATTTAAAATTTAAGAAGAAAGTATCCCCGAGAAAGATTTTCCCAAGAACTGCTACTTTGTGAAATTAACTCCCGCCGGTTTGCTTTCCTGGTAACTTCCAACTTGACCTCTTCAAGTTAAGGATCAAATGTCCTCCTCATAATCGTCATTCCATTCCACCTCTTTCATTCATACTACACAGTTTATTCAACCGTGCTATTTTTTACCGTTAACTCTACATTGAGTGACTCTCGAGTCATGTATTGTGAAATTTTGTATTGGAAAAAAAAGATCAAACCTATAGTATATTTACGTATCTGCTCTGTCTTAACCACTCTAGACACAATTTTCTGCGTGGTTATTTCAATTTTCACTTACAGCCATTTATTGACCTTGTGTCTAACTAATCTGAATGATGGCTCGCAGCTATTACTTAGCTTTTAATTCGAGCTTCTTATCAGAGATGATCATCTTTGGTACATCTAGAGGTTTTAATCAAAGAAACAAGCGGTTCTTATCTTGAACCGTAAGCCACGTTATATTTGATAGGCTGACATTATAAATATCAACAACTAAATTTGTGTGAGGTTCCATACAAGCCATAAAACTTTCTTTTGCAATGGCGACGTGATGCAATATCTGCCATAAACAGAGCCGTAACTGATAAATCCAGGAGTTCGTGATATTTACTAAGCTTCATTTATTACGACCCGAAGCCAAAATGTGGGGTAAAGCCTGATAGACTGTTCGTATTATGCCATTTTTACCTATGAGGACAGCTGTTATGCCTGCTCTGCAAACTGTCATTTGAATCGCTAGCCTAAGCTGGATTTCGATCAGTGATATTTTACGCTGGTAAAAAATGCACAATAGCCTCATATTCAAAGAAGTTTAAGCAAGAACACTTTGGCCCGGTAAATAAGCAATTTGATTCTTATTCTGCTATTATAACATACAAAAATATGAATACTTTAATTTAAAACTTATCTCTGAAACATCATTTTTTGTTTTATTCCTTCTTATAAACATTCTTGTCTGGGTTAACGTCCATCTAGTCTAACGCATTGGAGTAGACTGAGCTAAATAGCTATATAAGCACCCAGTGCGATGAGGACACAGCCGTGACAAAGGCGAGTCATGGGGGACATCGGCTTTGGCTTGACCCGAAGAGGGATAGGCTCTACCAGGTTTGCTTGCCCAAGACACGCTGCGCAAGAAGGAATACATCATCCACTTTCAACCCACATAATTAGTGGGGACTGGTCAGGTGCTAAGTTGCGCGGAGATTCTACCCCCGTACCAAGTAATTGGACATGATGATGATGATGATGGTGATTTCGTTTTATTATCGTTATTTGGATGTGCAGATAGTGCAGCACTTGGTGACTCGTTAAGCGAAGGTAGAGAGCCGACATCGAATCTCGATGAATTTGTTACGTTTACTTTCGCACAAGTAACCTTGGTATGACGCCATGTCTTCTCTGCTCAGTTATGGGCTAAGTAGCAAGATAGACTGTGCTCAATTTGCCTTGAGCTGACAACTCAACTAGAGAGCTAGCCGCTCGCTGGCTCGACCTGTCGGTGTCTCTTCTTTTGAACAGAGAGCCACCAGTCACGGCAACTGTCTTCCTCATTGCCTTCTGACAGGAGGAACCCAGACGGAGCTCCGCTGAATGGTCGAATCTCGTCTTAGGAAAATTGACAGCAGCCATGACCCTGCCTTGTGCAGGTTCTACGGAATATTTTAGCCGAGCTTAAGGGTTCAGAGACTTCACTTTAAAATCGCTTTGTGCCGCATTCCGCCTACGTGGAGAGGCAGATAAATATCGAGCTGATAATGAATTCAAACACTTCACTCGCGCTGGCCCATCGTTCTTTGTGTCACGTGATATGACATTATTGGGAACTTTTGTAGATACGGGAATTATATGTGTAATATATTAAAAATATAAAATGTGTATAAATAGTATTAAATATATAGACAAGATATGGTGGAAACTATTTTGAATGTTCTCAGTGCAGAAAATTTGATATCGATACCAGGAAATCAAAATTTAACTTACATCCATTCATTTTTCTTTCAGTCTACGGTTTCGCTTTAACTGGAAACAACTACTGCTTTTTAGTCTTTCGTGTCTACGTCCAAAGAGTCTAAGCTCCAGGACCATGGATTAGTTTTAAAGCTTTCATTACACCCGAGTAACGCCGGGCTATGCTGCTAGTATATATATATATATATATATATATATATATATATATATACATTATTCTTATCGCTGCTTTAATTTTCGCAGAGATAACATTCGCATACTATTAAAATGTTTACTATTTAGATTTCTGTGAAACGGCATATTTGGTTTCATAAAATTTACTATATTTAAGACAGTAGATGTTAATCCCATAGTTTATAAAACAAATACCATGCAAAAAGAAGGATGCCTTATCGACAAGAGTACATATTAAGTCTAACATTTATAATATACAGGATGGGTCACCTTTTTTTACATTTTTTCACTTCGTCTGTTTTTATTTTGTCAATTGCATTGGTCAGTGTTATATTCAACGTCCACTTTTATATTAATATACACTCTATTCCTGATATTGAGCCCGTTAATCTATAAATATAACATAACTTAAAATAACAAATATATATATATATATATATATATATATATATATATATATATATATATATAATTTTTTTTTCTACTAGTACTTTGACTAATGTTCAAGTGCTTAGTACGTTTCTTTTTTGTTACCATTTTTCCCCTCCGCGTTTGTACTCGGTGGGTTTTTCGATACGTGTTCAACGACAAATTTACAGTTATATATATATATATATATATATATAGTGGACTCGGTTATAGTAAATGATAATCGAAGGTTAGCAGGAGATGGTGCCCTTCGTTTTACACTTATGCATGGGTTTTTTTGTCCTGCATACACTTGTGTTGAATTATTAGTCATCCAGCTGTCGATCAACTGGCACTAAGATTTGTTTAAAGTGGTCGGTTGCTTGTGCGGCACAAAGCACAAACAACAGAGCCCATACAGATGCACTGTAAGCTACGCGTTAGATGTTTGTATATATACATATATATATATATATATTAATTCACGTAGATTAACGAAATGGTCTTAAACAACCGACATTTTGATTTCTTTGAACTTTATTTTTGATCGATACTCGTATTTAAGTAGATATTCTGTTTATAATCAAACTATATACATATGTTAATTTCTACCGGCTTGATTATTTACGGTAAATTTTGTTACGAAAATGTGTGTCATTCGACAGAATTTGAACCTGCGACCCCTAAGAAGCGCCAGATCAATTGATGGCTTCCACTATGTTTATAGGGGTCGCAGGTACGAATCCTGCAGAATGACACACATTTTCGTAACAAAATTTATCGTAAATAATTAAACCGGTAGAAATTAATATATATATATATATATATATATATGTGTGTGTGTGTGTGTGTGTGTGTGTGTGTGTGTGTGTGTGTGTATATATATATATATATATATAGCTTTATTACAAACAGAATAGCTACTTAAATAGGAGTATCAATTAAAAATAATGTTCACGCAAATAATTTCATATATATATATATATATATATATATATATATATATATATATACAGAAGCGGAGAGAGAGACAGAGAGAGAATAAGTAAAGAACAGGTAGGAAAAAATGTCTTTAATCTAACATGTTCCTTTTAACAAGCTTCTTTAGAGGTCTTTTTAAACTGTTGACATTTTTTAAACAAGAATTTCGTCTTTAAAAAGTCTCTGAGGAAGCTTGTTAAAGTGAAACGTTAGATTAAAACCTCTTATTTTCTACTTGTTCTTTGTTTTATTTATCTTGTAGGATTCCGATCCACATATTCAACTCATACATATATATATATATATATATATATATATATATATATATATATATATATATATTATTGTAATATTTTTATTATAAGTTGTTGCAATAAAACATTATTATAAGTAATTATAATAAAAACGATGTAAATAAATTCTATTATAACTCCTCATAATAAAATATTTCAATAATAATATTGCCCTACTCAAGCACTTTTACAAAGTAAATGCTACGGGCTGTATATATATATATATAATAGTGTCCTGTTATGTTTTGCATGCTTATCTCGTTAGATTAGTGAGTTTTATCCTCATTTCTAAGCTAAGCCTAGTAAGTCCCTGTATGTTCTTAAAGAAAACGAATAGGAGATTAATATTGAGCATCAGGAAGTGACAACTACAGTTCCTTGGACATGAAATGAGGAAGGAGGGTTTGGAGAACCTCATACTAACAGACCAAATAGAGGGGAAAAAAAGAGATGGGAAAGCAACGGATAACATATTTGAAGGGCCTGAGCAGGTGAATGAGAGAACGGGGGTTGTGAGATGTTACAGGAGAAAACGTGCTAAGACCCACCAGGGACAGAGAGACGTGGAAGACCATGATCGCCTACGTTCTGAAAGGACAAGGCACATAGAAGAGATGTTCTTGTGGTAGTCATTTTCTAGGCTAATCGAACTGTTCACATTTTGAGTTAGAAACTCACCAACTGTTTCATACAAAATTCGACATTAAATGACCCAGCAAGGGTTTTATTTATCGTTAACTCAATCAAGCTAACTTGTGTGCTCTAGTCGAAGTTTTACCATCTCAACATCGACTCTAAATTCATTAAAGTATTTTAGGCCCGCAGATGGTTAATTTGAAAATTTTTTATCTTTTTGCGCCCGTCTATATATAGTCGCGCTTTCTCAGAATACCAAAATACCAAACATTCGCCATATCTTTCTCTTCAATCTCACTTTAAAATCTTCCATTTAGAATTCTGTCTGAAAGAATGCAATAGATAACATATATCATGTTCTGAAATACGATCATATTTTGGGGCTGCTAACTTTAGCCAAGCATTTTCGTTCATGCTTATATATTCTGAACTACTGATACTAGTCCAGTCAATGTAGTTAAAGCGATAAAATTTAAATTTAACATAAAAAGCATTTGGCTTCCCAGAGCAGGAAGATAAAGTTGTGTCTTTAATCAAAGACAAAACTTTCGGCCTTGATTCAAAATACTAACTTAGAAGAAATATCAGTTTACATTTTTGTTGTATAATTGAATGAAAAATAGTTTTAATGCTATTGTGACGCCAACTTTTGCCACATTTTTTAGGCAGAAGGCCAAAATTTAGGTTAAGAAAAACATTTAAGTTGCATTTAAAACAATTTACATGTCTCTTTTTAATAATGTTTTAAGTCGCAGCTGAAAGATAATAGCCTGAAGCTAATCTATGAAAATAAAAGAATAAAAAATAATTTTACGTATTTCAAAAAGGTTTTAAGACATTTTTAAATATTGTTACATTTAATTTACGATTTAGATACCTCCTCTAAATCGCTGAAAAAAACAGCATAGTATGAATAAAAAGGGCTCCAAACTTAATAAAAACGAACTTTTTCCATCAAAATGTTCATATTATTATTAAAAAGAAAAATCAAATCAAAGTATTTTTAATTATTTTTTACAAAGTTTTGAATCCTTTCTAACAAGTTTGAAATTTCGGTAAAAATCTTGTTTTTAGTTAGCAGGTAACCAAATCTTTACGAATATTTTTAATGGAAAACGTAATATTACATAACTCAATTTAATTTGGAAATTCTTGAAAAAGTCAAATAATTGTCGGATTTCAATGAAACTTCAATGAAACTTTCAGGACTTATTCACAAATAAATGAAATTATTTTTGAAATTATTATTTTTAAATATCTTGGTAAAAACATTTTTAACATCGGCTACCCCCTCTCCATGTAAATTCATGAAGTTTAGAGAAATTTTATTTTGTTGGAAAAATTGGTTTCATCAGTTAAACGCAGGATTCATTGGGGAATGTAAATAATCTAATTTTTTAAAAAACATTTTGCCTCGTTTCTGATAATCTGTTCCCAATAGTAAAAAATGCAATAAAACTATGACATTATTTGACTTGATAAGCTTTTAATTGCTTTAATAAATAATATGAATAAAAGACATTATAGTCTGAAGAAAAATGTTTCTTAATAATGAAATTTTAAAATAATTGTTTTAACTTTCTTTTAGTTATAATAATTTATAATCTTTCAAAAATATTTTTACAATCCTTCAAAGATTTGTTAGGGTTAGTTTACTAACTTATTAAGCGAAAATTATATTTACTAATCTAAAATCGAAAAGTATAATACAAATCGTCGTGCTTTCGTATTTTAAAAATAATTTTTTGTGTATTTGAAGATTTTTGAATGGTAATTTCTACGTGTATATTAAAAGGTCATGTGTTTCAGGCTTTCTTCCTCTTACATGAAAAGATGTGTACAATTATGTCACTTGTGATCACTATACACTTATCTTGAATCTATCAAGTCTGTCAGTACATACGATATAATCAAAGGAAAACTTGAATGAATTAAAATGTGGTTCTACAGAAGGATGCTGCGGATACCATGGATCGAGTATTTGAGCAATGGTGATGTTTAGAATGGGTGGAAATGAAAAAGAAATTAATACTGAGCATCAGGAAAAGGGACATGATATGAGGAAGGAAGGCTTAGAGAATCTGATACTCACAGGTCAGATAGATGGAAAGAGACACAGGGGAAAGCAGCTGATAACAGATTTGACAGAACTGGGCAGGTGAACAGCAGAGCAGAGTTTGGGTGGGGTAACAGGAGAAAGGTTGTTAAGAGCCACCAGGGAAGGCCATGATCGCCTACGTCCTGAAGGGAGATGGCACAAAGAAGAAGAAGAAGAAGAAGAAGGCAAAGTTTACGTTGTGTTTCGGTGATGTAACTTGGTAGTGTTTTTGTGTTTCCATATATGTTTTATCAGATTAGTGGTATTTGTATATTTTTTGTTAAGTTTTTGCGCGAGTATCTCAGTCAGTTAAGTGACGTCGAAAGAGATGTTTGACTGGGCAGAAAATAGCAGTAAGTTGCCATTTCTTTCTGCGGTAGACTGCATGCCAACCAAGGCTATAGAACCCAATTTATCCTGTTATTTAAGCAATAACTGAAAGGAAGAGACAGATTAATACTTTTTCCAAGGGTATTTGAGCGTAAATGAATGCAAGGAATTCAACTGGAATTCGAACTCGGCTCCCCGATTTCTCTTTCCGAGCCGATATCCACTGCACCACAACGCACATCCTACTCTGCTTTAAATAACCTTCTGTTATTCTTATATATGTATTTGTGTTTCCATTGAATCTTATAGCAGCTTGCAAGGTTACGTTGATTTGTATGCAGTTATCATTTAATAGGAACTCGTGCTTTCCTCAGCACTTACAGGTAAGTGTTTGGGGTCTTCTGTTTATTTTTGTTAGATTTTATATGCGCATAATAAATACGCTTTAGAATATAAATATAAACTTTAACTTATACGAAACTCGATAAAATATTAAGAAACATGAAACTAATCAGGTGATGTCAATCACAGACTTTTTCAGTTTGTTTTGAAAAAGGATGGGCATGCTGGGGAGAGGTCCCAAGAGAAGCACATTGAGGAGGACGAATACCCAATTGATCTGGGGAGGTTATTTTGTGACAGCGTTCGTATATATATATATATATATATATATATATATATATATATATATATATATATATATATATATATATATATATATATATATATATATATATATATATATATTATGCTTTAGAATATGTACATAATTTCTTCTATATATGTCCTCTTGTGCGTTGTGGTACAGTGGATATCGGCTCGGAACGAGAAATCGGGGAGCCGAGTTCGAATTCCAGTTGAATCCATTGTATTCACTTACGCGCAAATACCCTTGGGAAAGGTATTAATCCGTCTCTTCCTTCCAGTTATGTGTTAAATAGTAGGACAGATTGGGTTCTATAGCCTTGGTCGGCAACCAGTCTACCGCAGAAAGCAATGGCAATACCCTTGGTAAAGGTATTAATCCGTCTCTTCCTTCCAGTTATGTGTTAAATAGTAGGACAGATTGGGTTCTATAGCCTTGGTTGGCAACCAGTCTACCGCAGAAGGCAATGGCAACCGACTGCGGGATAATCTTCTGCCCAGTCAGTCATGTCTCTTTCGATACATGATCGCTTAAGCGTGTATCACGTATGGCACTTAACTGACTGAATGATGTCCTCTTCTCTACAATCATATGGCTGTTTCAGTGTTTGGACTCATTCTCTCCTCATTCTATACTCACTCGGAAAGATATATATATATATATGTGTGTGTGTGTGATGTATAATTTTATGCGAAAACGTGAAGATCGTGAGAAAAAATTGGAAAACTTTATTAACGCCTCGTTTCCCCAAAGAAGCGTATGCCTTCTTTAGTTTCTTTACTTGGAAAGAAGGAATAAACCGTGTGCGAGATAAATGCCTTGGAATCAATGAGGATTACGTGGGTATAATAGATTAAATTAATTACCTTAGCTTATCAACTCCTTATGAGAAAGTGTCTGTCGGTCTTTGTTTGTTTATCCATATATCTGTATTAGAGTCGTTTAGCAAGGATTATTTGTTATATATATATATATATATATATATATAAAGAGAGAGAGAGCGAGAGAATTCTTTTATGGTAGAGGCTTGGAAAATTGAAAGATGGATAACGGATGGTGAATAGAATGTGTTTATAGAGAAAACAAAAGACAAAAAAGGCTATTTGGCATTAGAGTGTTCTTGGAGAGAAAATGGCATCAAAACTGGAGAATGTTATTCTAACAGGTTCCCTTGGTTAGGTTGCGGGTTGAGTCAAATATCCACTTCATAGCGCGCTGATTGAAGGCAAAAGCTATTAAAGACATCTGTCGCTTACGCTAAAGTTCACCGAAGTGTGCCTGGTGACAGAAACACAGGACCGTTGAGAGATACAGAAAAAAATAATATTCTGGTTCAACCGAACAAAAAATATTACTAAAACAGAGTGAAAAGTAAAAGAATTAATAAATATTCGAGAAGAATCTATGTAAAATGAATACTTACACAAAATACACTCATGATTTATCCTAGTGGATTAAACCGTTGATGACATGGTAATTTGGGGTTCAGTTCCCTGAACCAGGCATTGTGTCCAGTGTAAACAGAGGGGGTAATAATTGCGCATTAATAAAAATAAAATAAAATAAAAACTGAAGAACAAGACGAGATATCGCTAGACGTAGGGTTTGGGACGAGAACAGTCTACCTCCCCTTAGATTAAATAAATTGTTCAGTTCGGAATTCTTTGGAGGTAGCATAAATTGGATGAAGACCGGAGAACACAACAGCCAAAACGTTTTGACAGCAACAACGAAGTCCACATGTCAGTCAGTCAATAAAGTGCCATATTAGATACACGCTTGGAGGATCATGTCTCGAAAGAGACATGACTGACTGGGTAGAAGATTATTCCGCAGTAGGTTGCCATTACTTCCGGCGGTAGACTAGTTGCCAGCTAAGGCTATAGAACCCAATCTCCCCTTCTATTTAACTCTTAGCTGAAGGGAAGAGACGGATTAATACTTTTCCCAAGATTATTTGCGCGTAAGTGAATGCAAGAAATTGCGTTCACTTATACGTAAATATCTTTTCCGCGTGTAAACAGTGTTAAACAATGATAACTCCTCATCTCAGAAATGCAGACAGACGTTAGCGTTACTGTCGGTTAAAATTTATAAGATCTTTCTCTTAAAACTGCTTTCAGGAAAATAGTCAATTAAAAACTTCCCGATCAGAGGTCTTGCTGCCGGTTATAGTTTATCGTCATACCCAGGACGAATTGTAAACGAATGTAAACAATCTGAGAAAATTATTAACGAGAGAGGATAATAAAATAACAGAAATAAAAACGTTATTAAGGAGAGAGTATTATGTAATAAGAAGAATTAAGGAAACAAAACATGACTATTGAGTTTGCATTTACATTTTTAAAGATCAAAGTTCACTAGAATGCGAGAAGCCGGAAGAGAGTTCCACGATAAGTACAAGAGAAGAATCTCAAAGTATAGAACTTTCTCAATTTCAACGATAAAATGATGAGACTTAACTGCCAATCTAGCAGCAAGCCTTAAATTTGTAAAGTCTAGATAAGAAATGAAAAAGAACAATGAAAATAGAGAAGACACTAAGAAGTTACGTTATGGTGGTGGGAAAACCGAGATGCCACGCTAGGATCGTAACATTGCAGATTCTTCTTTAGATTTTATCAAGAATCTCTAAATACTTAGCAGAAGCACCAGACCCAATGTGAGAGCAATAGTCAATTCATCGACGAATGGTAGGTCTATAAATGTGTAAGATTGATTTTCAGAAGAAAAATTGTCTAGTGCAACCCAATGAACCTAATTTCTTATGATTGATTCATTCGTTTTCTACAGTTTAATAATCTATGGCGGTTAATTAAAATATTTCTTAGTATTTTTTCTACGATCATAATGATTTTGTGAGATATTTCTTACTAACTAACCCATAGCAGGAGAGGGGAAGATGGATTCCTATCTTTCCCAGAATATTTCCACGTAAGTGAACATAACGAATTTAACTGGAATTGGGACTCAGCTCTTCTATTAACACATCTGAATCAATTATACCACCCACTCATCCACGCTTACATCACTGGTATTCCCAGATAGATAGATAGATAGATAGATAGATAGATAGATAGATAGATAGATAGATATTAACAAACTGGAATAGATAGATAGATAGATAGATAGATATGAGAAATTGATATGTGAGAGATTAATAGATAGATAAATAGCAATAGAATATCATATATGATAGATAGATAGATAGATAGATAGATAGATAGATAGATAGATAGATAGATAGATAGATAAAAAAAAAAATAATTATGTTCCATTCAACATCCCTCTATAAGCAAAGGTTTTAAAATTATTCTTATCTTCTAATTTAACTGCTGTCCGGTTACCAAAACTTGAAGTTGTAATCCTGTTCAATTCAACCATCGTCTGCAAAACAAACCTTTTACAAAAATAATTTTATCTTTTATTTAAAATCCTCTTTAAAGTTTAACTATATTTTATTAAAATATTATCTGCCAAATATACTTTCAAAATATTGTTATAGCTTGTTTAAACACCGTCAGATTTTCCAAGACTAACCCTTTGAAACCCCTAATGAGTACGGATCTCTGACCCTGAATCTTTACTACCCATGACTCTGGGTGAGTAACCCCAATTCGGGTTCAGAGTAATTAAACAGTGCGGTCTTGTTTTGTTAATTATTTTAGTTTTTATTATTATGTCATTTTTCATCATATTTCGATTTCTGCTTTGGTCTCACTACCAACCAAGTCGGCGGGGAGACCTAAGGCAGGTCGTGGCGTGTTGTTACGGCTCCATTTCATGTTTTTCTATCTTCCCTATCATCCCTAACATTACATAGATAAAGTTTTCCTTAGTGTGTGGGCTGTACTTAATAAGACAATTTTTTGTATATCTCTTAAGCTGGGGTTTCCAGGGTTCTTTCAATGTGTTGTTTTGTTCCATTTTTATCATTCCAAGTGCATCTACTATCACTGGCTCAACTCTTGTTTTCAATTTCCACATTTTTTCTATTTCAATTTCCAGGTCTTTATATTTTGACAGTTTTTCAAATTCCTTGGTTGCTATGTTACAATCCGCTGGACAAGCCATATCAATTAATAGACAAGTTTTCTCCTTCTGGTTTTTAACAATAATGTCTGGCCTGTTTGCTTCAATTTTTTTCTGTCTGTGTAGATGGTGTAATCCCATAGAATGGTTACATCTTCTATTTCTGTAACCGGTGCTGGATGATGTTCATACCAGTGTTTGTTTACAGCTTTTCCATCATGTTTGCACATTGCCCAATGTAAATATTGCCCAACTCTATCGTGGCGATTTTTATATTCGTTTGGGGCAAGCACAGAACAGCCTGAGATTAGGTGGTCTATTGTTTCTTGGTGTTTATCCCACCAAAACCTGCATTTTGGATCCATATTATTATGCATAATATTTGCCTGAAAGTTTCTCATTGAAAAGACTTTGGTCTTGTGCTGCAAGTATAAATCCTTCAGTTTCAGACTTTAATCCAGATGCACGTAACCATCGATGAGTATTAACTTTGTCAACATTGGATTTATTGGCACGTTCTGTGTGTATGCAGAAGTTTGTCTTGCTTTAGCGCTGTTTCATCTGTCCAGAGCTTTATCTTTGGCTTTCATTTTCATATTTTTTGCCGCAATAGTTGGTTCTTGGCTTCTGTTTTTGCTTTTCTACAGAATCTACTAACTGCAATCTTGTTTTGTATTTACTGCCTTCTTTATTATTGAATATTTTTTCTTTCTTTCTTCATGTTGCCTTACTAATTGTATCATCCAATCCTTTGTTTCTATGTATGTTAGTAAGCCAATACTTGTTGTCTTGTATGACAATTCTAGCTGAATAATACCTCTTCCTTCTTCTTTACGGTGTATGTATAGACGGTCACCATCAGCCTTTGGATGATGCATCTTATGCTTAGAAAGAAGCTTTCTTGTTTTAGCATCCATTCGCCTGATATCGTTTAGAGTCCAGTTTAAGATGTTAAAGCTATATTGGACAACTGGGATTGCAAGGCTATTAATGGCCATAACTCTGTTCTGAGAATTCAATTCAGTTTTTAATATCATTCGTAGCCTTCTATGGTACTCTTTACGCACTATTTCTTTCATTTTTTTATGGGCAGATGTTTTTCCTCTCATTTACACCTAGGTATTTATAAGCTTCTTCTGGTTTCAATTCTTTTATTGTTACAGCAGGGTCTAAGCTAATTGAGAATGTTTCTTGTATTGATCCACGTAAAACTGTAGCTTTAGCACATTTATTCAAATTGAATTTCATTCCAATGTCTTCGCTGAAGCATTTTACAGTTTGCAGAAGACCTTCCAGCTCATTATCATTCTTATCATATGGCTTTAAGTCATCCATGTAAAATAGATGGCTTATTTTCTTTGGCCTATTTTATAACCACATTCTGTCTTATTAAGTTGACTGGTTAGTGCTATTAATGATATGCAGAATAGTAAGGGAGATAAAGAATCACATTGAAATATACCTCTTTTGATGTTTATTTCATCAGACTTATAGGTTCCATTTATATGATTGAGGTAAAGGGTTGTTTTCCATGTAGACATGCACTGTCCGATGAAATTGATGATGACGGGCGATATCTTGTATATATTTAAAGTCTTTAAAATCCAGGAATGTGGCACACTATCGAATGCCTTACTATAATCTATCCAGGCAGTACTAAGATTTTTCTTTGTACTTTAGCAGTTTTCCAGGATCATTTTGTTAATTAGCAATTGGTCTTTACATCCATAACAGCCACGTTTGCACCCTTTTTGTTCAAGCGGTATCATGTCATTTCTTTCTAAGAATAAATATGTCTGTTTTGTTAAAATAGATGTTAATAGTTTATATGTTGTCGGAAGACATGTAATTGGTCTGTAGTTTTTCGGGTTGTTTGTGTCATCATTCTTGGGTAGAAGAAATGTAATTCCTTTGGTCATCCATGCAGGAATTTTAGTGGGATCGTCAGCCATTTCTAGAAGTTCTTTGGCTAGTTTTTTATGTGCTGTATTTAAATAATATGGCCAAAAGTTAGGAAATTTATCTATACCTGGGAATTTCCAATTGTGTACTTTTTTTAGTGCAAATTTAACATCCTCTTCTGTAATTCCAGCCCATGTCTGTTCTGGTTTATTTTCATTCGTTCTATCTCTTGTGCAATCCAATCTACTTCCTTGCTATGTTCTTTAGGGCAAGCCCATATCTTTTCCAGAACTGTGTGACTTCTTCCACTCTGGGGGGGGGGGGGGAACTGTCACTTCAATTCTTTTTTTACCTATTTCCCTGTAAAATCTCTTTGTATCGGTTTGAAAAATCTTGTTTTGTCTGTAAAATCTTGCTCTTTTCTCATAGCGCCTTATTCTTTGAGCCTTCAGTTGGATTTTTGCTTTATTTTTTCTTTAGTTGATAAGACTTCATTTTCATTTCTAATGTTGTATTTTTTTCTTTCGGCTCTTCTGCTTTTCCTAGTTCTTACATTTATTCCTCTACTCAGTTCATCCAGTACTGATAGTTCACTTCTAAGTTGTTCGATTTCTTTTTCTGTTTTTCTTTTCCAAGGTGGAACTTCATGTCTGCGAGACTGCCTTGTTTTATTATTATTATGTCATTTTTCATCATATTTCGATTTCTGCTTTGGTCTCACTGCAACCAAGTCTGCGGGGAGACCTAAGGCAGGTAGTGGCGTGTTGTTATGACTCCATTTCATGTTTTTCTATCTTCCTATCATCCCCAGCATTACATAGATAAGTTTTCCTTAGTGTGTGGGCTGTACTTAATAAGACAATTTTTTGTATATCTCTTAAGCTGGGGTTTCCAGGGATTCTTTCAATGTGTTGTTTTGTTCATTTTTTATCATTCCAAGTGCACCTACTATCACTGGCACAACTCTTGTTTTCAATTTCCACATTTTTTCTATTTCAATTTCCAGGTCTTTATATTTTGACAGTTTTTCAAATTCCTTGGTTGCTATGTTACAATCCGCTGGACAAGCCATATCAATTAATAGACAAGTTTTCTCCTTCTGGTTTTAACAATAATGTCTGGCCTGTTTGCTTCAATTTTTTCTGTCTGTGTAGATGGTGTAATCCCATAGAATGGTTACATCTTCTATTTCTGTAACCGGTGCTGGATGATGTTCATACCAGTGTTTGTTTACAGCTTTTCCATCATGTTTGCACATTGCCCAATGTAAATATTGCTTAACTCTATCGTGGCGATTTTTATATTCGTTTGGGGCAAACACAGAACAGCCTGAGATTAGGTGGTCTATTGTTTCTTGGTGTTTATCACAAAACCTGCATTTGGATCCATATTATTATGCATAATATTTGCCTGAAAGTTCTCGTGAAAAGACTTTGGTCTTGTGCTGCAAGTATAAATCCTTCAGTTTCAGACTTTAATCCAGATGCACGTAACCATCGATGAGTATTAACTTTGTCAACATTGGATTTATTGGCACGTACTGGATATTGGCCATGCAGAGGTTTGTCTTGCCAGCGCTGTTTCATCTTTTCAAGAGAGCTTTATCTTTATGCTTTCATTTCATATTTTTGCTGCAATAGTTGGTTCTTGGCTAATGAAATGATGGTTAAACTAGAGATAAGATTATGTTTCAATCAAATATCGTCGACTATTAATTAATTAAAAATATATATTTATTTCTTAGTATCTCACAGTTTGGTTATCAAAAAATTTAAAAATTAAAAGATGCAATTAAAAGATTTTGGATTCACCGTCTGAAAAATTAATTTCAAAACATAATCTTATATAAGGATCAGGTTGTATCAATCCTCATCATTTTTATGTACCGTGTCCCTTCAGGACACAGGCGATCATAGCCTTCCATATCTTTCTATCCCTTATAGCATTTAACACCCTTTCTCTTGTTACGTCTCCAATACCTGCTCTGCCATTCGTTTTTCTTAAGCCCATCAAGTATGTCACGTACGTTGTTTTTCCCTGTCTCTTTTTCCCTCTGACCTGTGAGTATGAGATTCCCCAAGCCCTTCTTTCTCGTTACACACATCCCAGAAACTTCAGCTGTCTTTTCTTGACGTGAATTAAAAGTTTCCATCTTTTTGAAAGCCTCAAAGTTGCTCAGAGTTTCGGTGTATGTTATCCTCATCATCCTTCTGTATAATCACATTTCGTTTGCTTCACGTCTTTCTTTCAGCTTTGATGAGATTGTTCTGCATTCGCTGCCATATTGAAGGACACATATCACATAACAGTCCAGTATTCTTTTTTTTTTTGTTGTTCTTTTCCTGTTTCTCCACCAATCAATAACCGATACAAAAGTCGTTCGTTCTTTTGTCTTTACAGAATTGGCAATCTTCATATTTTTATGATTGTTTTTGTCTTCTATGATATTTTGCTGTTTCGTTTTATTTGAAGCTCCAGCTCAAGATTCTTGACAAAATTAAAAAACTCTGTAATGTAATGACCAGGCATCTCATTTGAGTCACTTTTTCACCGACATGGCATGGTTTCCCTCTGTATTTTCTACAAATATTTCCTTGGTAACTGATAACTTTTTCTTCCCTGGGGCCCCGAATACATTGTGAGTTAGTGTATATCGACTCGAAACAACAAATCGAGGAAGCGAGTTCGAATTCCATTTGAATTCCTTGCATTCACTTACGCACAAATGCCCTTGGGAAAGGTATTAATCTGTCTCTTCCCTCCAGTTATGGGCTAAATAATAAGACAGTTCTATAGCCTTGGCTGGCAACCAGTCTACCGTAGAAAACAATGGCAACCTACTGCGGAATAATCTTTTGCCTAGACAGTTATGTCTCTTTCGAGACACAATTGCCCAAAGCGTGTATCATATTTGGCATAATTGACTGAATAACTAGATTGGCATTTAGGTCTCACTGTTTTACTGTTGAACTAGCTAGATGCAAACACCAAATTTACAGTTTTTTTCGAACCTCTCTTCCGATTTCTTGCTTCCCGAATAACTACAATCTTCAAAATTTAAACCCAACGTCAATCGCCTTCTTCTCTCTTCTTGAACCCTGTTCCTTTATTGCCCTTTCCTCAATCCTGCCCCACCTATGTATTCTTATTACTTTTCACTTTTACTCCATGTAAACCCCTGTGTACTAGTGGCATTAATGCCCTGCTTTGGGGTGAAACGATTTAAAAGAAATCATTTTATTCTTTGAGCTTCCTAATATGCGTCTTTTTCCGATGCCGTGAAAGTGCAGATGTACTATTTCAAGACTGTGTTGAACCTTAAGACAAACATCTGACACGGTTGAAGTCGGTTAGATTCAATACAAATTATCAAGGATTACAAAGCTTTACCGACTATCCTTTGCTAGATGAATCATCTTAATTTGAAAACATTCTGAAATCAACTTTAAGGATTTGAGTCAATAATTTTTGTAACTGTAAATTCTTCCACCTTTGAATAAATTATTTACACAGTCAGTCAGTTAAAGTGCCATACGTGATACACGCTTGGGCAGTCATGTCTCGAAAGAGACATGACTATTCTTGGGGAGATTATCCCGCAGTGAGTTGCCCATTGCTTTCTGCGGTAGACTGGTTGCCGACCAAGGCTATGGAACCCAATCTGTCCTGCTATTTAACCCATAACTGGAAGGAAGAGACGGATTAATACCTTTCCCAAGGGTATTTGCGTAAGTGAATACGATGGATTCAACTGGAATTCGAACTCGGCTCCCCGGTTTCTCGTTCCGAGCCGATCCACTGTACTACAACGCATCCTTATTTACACAGTAGACAACTTAATTTTATAGGTTTTCTGCGTGTTTTTATCACTGAAAATACTGCTGGCATTTTAATTGTTTAACTTTGTAAAGTTCCTCAAAAGTGGCTACCAAAATTGTACTGATTTCTATGCAGCCACAATGAATCACTAATAATGATTTTAAAAATAAATCTATTTTTTCTTTCGGTTTTGAAAAACAAATTAAAAGTTTTTACATAGTTTAAAATTGAATTAATTTCTCTAAGCAGAAACCGTGTTTAAAGGATTTTGGGCCATTAATTTTCTATCTAACCAGAGTAGTAAAAGACAGAAAAAGGAAGAAGACAAAGAAAAAGAGTGCTGGATTTCTATGTGATATGTCTTTCTGTATGGAAGTGAGAGCTGGACGATCTCATCTAAGATGAAGGAGAGGCTTGAGGCAGCAGAAATGTTGTTTTACGAAGGATGCTAGGGATACCATGTACAGAGCACACGTGTGCAACGATGAAGTGTTGGAAAGGATGCAAACGAGAAGAAAACTGATAATAAATCTCAGAGAGAGACAAATGAGGTTCTGAAACACGTAATGAGAAAGGAAGGCCTGGAGACTTTGATACTCGCAGGTCGGACAAATAGAAGAAGAGACAGGGGAAAGCAGCGCGAGACGTATTTGTTAGGTCTGAGCAAATGATTGATTGAGCGGGCCTTAGAAGAGATACCTAGAGAAAAATTATTGCGAGCGACAAGAGACAGAGCCAAGTGGAAGTCCATGATCGCCTGCGTTTTAGTGACACGGCACATGAAGAAGAAACATTAAGAAGAACGTTTTAGACCACCATGTTTATTTTATTCATTATGGCGTTGTGGTGCAGCGGATATCAGCTCGGAACGAGAATTCAGGGAGCAGAGTTCGAATTCAAGTTGAATTCCTTGCATTCACTTACGCGCAAATATAACGTAGGGAAAGGTATTAATCCGTCATCCTTCTCTCCAGTTATGGGTTAAATAACATGATAGATTAGGTTCTATAGCCTTGGCTGGCAACCAGTCTACCGCAGAAAGCAATGGCAACCTACTGCGGGATAATCTTCTGCCCAGTCAGTCATGTCTCTTTCAGGACATTATTGCGTGTATCACGTATGGCACTTAACTGACTGTATCTATATTTTTAAGTTTTCGCTTTTTTTTTTTGTCACTGATAAAATGGCTGTTGCCTATCGAGCTTTTGCGTTTTGAAATTGACCTATGGTGGCTACCAAAAGCCATCCTGGTTTTTTGTAGATTATGGACTCAACTGATGTATAAACCTATCTACTATGTAGCCCAAATAATAAAGTAATAATTATTTTTTAAAAATAGGTCTGGCTCCTTACGATCATATATTAATTTCCACGCAGTTAAAAAGAGAATGAACTTCTCTAAGTAGAAACAAGTTTAAACCGGCTGCGTAGGTGGCTAGTAAAATATTCTCGTCTAGTCGGGCGGTTTCATATCTAGATTCATTCCGGGCTCATTTAATTAAGCGGTCAGTTTAGGAGTGTTTCCACCCACGTCAAAAGAAAATACCAGTTTGCGTAACACTGATAATCATTGTAGTATTATTTTTATAAATGAATACTTTGTCTTATTTGTTTCTTTTTCATTCCAAGGATTTTATATTTTTCTATTGATTATATACTGAGATATTTTGACAAGAGAGGAAAAAAAAGTCTTAAAAGAAAAAAAAAAAGAACCTAACACTTATATAATCTTATGCTCTTTCTAAAAAATAAATAAATAAAATGAAATATTATCGCGTCTTCCTTTTAATTTTTTTCTGCAGTTCTTCTGTCGTTCTCGTCATTCTTGCTGACATTTTCTTTGCCATTTTTCAAGACCAACAATCATACAGACTGACTATTTGTTTCGAAATGAATACGTAAAAACTCCTCGACTTTTCTCTTTCGGGATAACTGAAAAGTGTTAGGGGAAAAAAGATCATCAAATTTCGAGAGTCATAAATAAAAACAGAAGTTAAAACAAATATTTTGGTCGTTTTAAATGAGAAATCAACATTTTTGGCTTCTTTTCTTACTAGAACTAATATCCTCATCTTTGCTGATATAGTGACGGTTTTTCGACCGTTATAATTTATCGTATATCAACCATAGGTATTGTACATTTTTGTCTGTCAAACTTGTATTGGTTGCCGATTTGACAGACAAATGTACAGTACCTAATATTTTATACGTGCTGGTCGAAAAACCGTCGCTATATCGATGTGGATTCTAGTAAGAAAGAAGCCAAAAAAGCAAATAAATTAAAACGACCAGAATTTTCTGTTTTTATTTATGACTCTCAGCTCACAACACTTTTCAGTTCCGAGAAAAGTCGGCATTGTCTTCCAGAGCAAATAGTAGTCGGTCTGTAGCGGTCTTGAAAAACTGAAAAATGTCGGCAAAAAATGACAGGTAACAGAAGAACTGCGAAAAAATTAAAAATATTTCATTTTATTTATTTTTTAGAAAGAGCACTTTAAAGATATAAGTGTTAAGGTTCTTTTTTTTTCTTTTTTTAAGACTTTTCCTCTCTTGTCAAAAAATATCTCAGTATAATCAATAGAAAATATAAAAATCCTTGGAATGAAAAAAGAAAACTCATTTATAAAATAATATTTTCACAATGATTATCGATTGCAACTATTACATTTTTCTTGACGTGGGTGGCCCTTGGGGCCAGATCACGATAGCCGCCCGACTAAGATACTAGCCACCTACACAGCCAGTACAAGAGTTCATTCTCTTTTAACTTGCGTGGAAATTTAATATATGATCGTAAGAAACCAGACACAAAAATAATTACTTTATTGGCAGGCTACATAGTAGATAGGTTTATACAGTTAGTCCCTGTGAAACCAGGATGGCACAACCACCAATAGGTCAATTTCAAAACACAAAAGCTCAGTAGACGCAGCCATTTTTTATCAGTGACAAAAAAAAGTAAAAATAGATCAGTTAAGTACCATACGTGATACACGCAATAATGCTCCGAAGAAGACATGACTGACTGGGCAAACGCAGTTTGCCATTGCTTTCTGCGGAGCCAGCCAAACTATAAGACATCTATCATGTTATTTAACCCATAACTGATGACGGATGCTCCCAAAATGCGCGTAAGTGGACAAGTGTCTGCTGAATTCTCGTTCCGAGCCTTTTCTAACACCTCATAATGAATAGAATAAACATGGGATTCTAAAACGTTCTTAATGTTTCTTCTTCATGTGCCGTGTCCTTCCACTTGGCTCTGTCTCTTGTCGCTCGCAATATTTTTCTCTGGTATCTCTTCTAAGGCCCGCTCAATCAATCATTTGCTCAGACCTAACAAATACGTCTCGCCGCTGCTTCCCCTGTCTCTTCTGGCCTCCCGCCTGCAGTATCAGGTCTCTCAGACAGCATTTCTGTAGGAGCCTCGGTTCTCTGAATTTATCAGTTATATCCCTTTCCAAAACACAACATTTCTGCTGCCTCAAGCCTCTCCTTCATCTTAGATCAACTCTCACTCTAATATCACATAGAAATCAGCACTCTTTTGTTTTGTCTTTCAGTCTTTTTCTGTCTTTTATTACTCTGGTTAATATTATTTAAAATTTTTTCTGCTTAAATTATTAATTTTAAATATGTAAAACTTTTAATTTGTTTCAAAACCGAAAAAAATAGATTTATTTTAAAATATTGAAATTAGTGATTCATTAATGTCAATTTGTTACAGTATTTTTGAGGCTACAAGTTAAACTGATAAAATGTAAATATATGAAAATATAGGTTGTCTACTGTAAATCGAAAAAGGATTATTGGTGCAGTACGATGGATCGGCTCGGAACGAAAAATCAGAGGGCTCAGTTCATTTGATTGAAATTATCATGTTTTGCGCTACCGGTCTCTTCAACAGTTATAGATTCTGAAGCAATGGCAACCTACACTAATCTCTACTTGATCAGTCAATGTCTCTTTCAGCGTATCCTATAGCTTACTTTAACTGACTGATTGTGTAAATGAACATTTCAAAGGTGGAAAAATTGCAGTACAAAAAAAATTATTGACTCAAATCTTGAAGTTCGTTTTCAGAATATTTTCAAATTAAAATGATTCATCTAACAGAAAATCCTTGATAATTTGTGACCGATTTCAACCGTGGATGTTCTTAGGTTCAACTTTAATCTTGAAATAATTTTTTCACGGCATCGAAAAAAGACGTTTCTTTTATCGTTATGCCCATGAAATTAAAAATGAAAATAATAAAATTTTGCAAAATTGGTAGTTCTGTAAGGGTTCAAGAAGAGAGAAGAGGCGATTGTGTTGGGTTTAGGATTCCAACAATTATTCGGGAAGCAAAAATCGGAAGAGGTTCAGCTGTAAAATTTGGTTGTTTATTGCTAGTTCAACAGTAAAACGGTGAACCTATCTAGTTGTTCAGATAATTGAAAAATCATATACATGATACACACTGTATTGGTGTGTCGAAAAACATAATATCTAGGCAAAGATTCACAGTAAATTTGCCACGATATGGTTCCAGCGGAACATAGAGGCTATTTAGCCCATAACTGGGATAATACTACAGGCATTTGTGCGTGGGGGTAAGTGATGAGGATACATTTGGGGCCTAAATATCAGATTGTCGTTTCAGTCGATGCCCACTGAACCACAATTCAGAAAAGTTGGTGCCAAGAAATATTTGTAGAAAGCGGAAACCAGCATATTTGAAAAAATGACTCCGCAGAGATGAGATGCCTGATCACTAACAAAGTTTTCAATTTGTCAAGAATGCGGAAAACAGACTCAAATGCAGCAGTAACAAAATATGTAATTAAAACAATAAATAAAATATGAATTATGCAAGACAGGGCGGCATTTGTATCAAGTTGGGCTGGAAAAGAACAAAAAATTACTGGACTGATATGTAATGTCACTTCCAATATGGCCCAGCAAGGAAATGCAGAGACAATGCATCAAAGCTGAAAGAAGACGTGAAATACAAACTTGAAATGTATACAGAAGATGAGGATAACATACCAGCAGCTGAGTAAGATGGAAACTCAGAAGACAGCTGGCAAGGATGTGTAATGAACGAAATGCCAAGAACAGGTATATTGAGACGTAACAAGAGAAAGTATTTAAATGTATATTGGACTAAAGATATGAGCCCTACTCCTGGGGTTTTGACCCATAAAAATGATGAGGTGGATACAACAGTATGTTTTCAATTAATTTTTCAGACAGTAATAAAAATCTTAATTGCATCTTTTAATTTTAAATTTTTGGCTTTGAGATACTAGAAAATAAATGTATTTTTGGTAGTAGTTTTAGTCGACGATATTTGATTGAAACATAATCTTATGTATTTTAACCATCATTTCATTAGCAGAATGATATTATACTGGCAAAAACAAGATGTGAAAAAGACAAACCTCTGCATGTACGGTGCCAATAAATCCGGTAATTGGACAAGTCTGAAACTACTACCTTCTAGACAAGTCATTTCACGAAAACTCGGTAATGTGTACATAATAATATGGATCCAAAATGCCTTTAGGCTGTATAAACACCAAGCTGTGTTCACCTAATCTCAGGCTTGTTCTAATGCCCCAAACTAATATAAAATCGCACATTCTTTAGAGTTGGGCAATCGCTACATTGGAGCAATGTGCAAACATATTAAGGCTGTAAACAAACACTGGTATGAACATCATCCAGCACCAGTAGAAATAGAAGATGTAACCATTCTATGGGATTCCTACAAAACAAGAAAACAACTGAAACCAGGCTGTGTATTAAAAACCAGAAGGAAAACAAATCTGATATGGCTTGTCCAGCAGACCTTGAGAATTTGAAACTGTCTGAAAATAGAAAAATGTGGAAAATTGAAACAAGAGTTGTATATTGACTGTAGGTGCACTGGAAAAAAATGTAGCACATTGAGAATCCTGGAAACCCAGCAAGAGATATACAAAAAATTGGTCTTATTAAGTACATGCAGCAACTGAAAACATGAAATGGAGTCATAACAACACTACCCATATGATGAAAAATGACATAATAATAATAAAACAAGGCAGTCTGCACACCTTGGAAAAGAAAAATAGAAAAAGAAATCGAACAACCGTATCAGTGAAGAAGCTGAGTAAGAGAATAAATGTAAGAACTAGGAGAAACCGAAAAACATTAGAAATAATGCTATCAACTAAAGAAAAAATAAACAAAATCAACTGAAAAGCTCAAAAGAATAAGGCACTATAATAAGAAGAGCAAGCAAAAACAAGATTTTTCAAACCGATACAAGAGATTTTGGAAATGGAAGGATTGAAGTGACAGTTCCCCCCCCCCCAAATTCAGTTCTGGGAAAATGTTTGCCGTATAGCAAGAGAGTAGTTACTGGAAGATAGAACAGATGAAAAATATTGAAGGATGTTAAATTTATACACAATTGAGATTCCCAGGTATAGATACTTTCTAACTGGCCATATTATTTAAATACAGCACATAAAAAACTAGTAAACACTTCTGAGAATCCATAGGATGACAAAGGAATTACATTCTTCTACCCAAGAATGATGACAAACAACTTAGCTACAGTTAATTACATGTCTTCCGACAATACAAACTATTAACATCTGTTTTAAAAACAGGTATATTTATTCTTAGAAAGAAATGACATGATACCACTTGAATTAAAAGTACCAAACATTGATATGATATAGATGTAAAGACTTCCAATTGCTAATTAGCTAGAAGACCTGGAGAAACTGCCCAAAGCCTGAAATCACTGCCTGGATAGATTACTCTTTATTCGATAGTGTGCCACATTCCTGGATTTTAAAGACTTTAAACTTGCAGATCGCCCGTCATCATCATTTCATCGGACAGTGCAGATATCCATAGCCCTTTTACCTCAATCCTATAAATGGAACCTATAGGAATCTGATGAAATAAACATCAAGAGGTATATTTCCATAATTTTATCTCCACTTACTATTCTGCATATCATTAATAGCACTAACCAGTCAACTTAATAAATAGGTTGGTGTAAATATTTTACATGGATGACTAAAGTTATATGACAAAATTGATAATGAGCTGGAAGGTCTTCTGCAAACTGTAAAATGGCAAAGACAGATTCATTTGATAAATGATACAGTTTACCACGTGGATCAATACAAGAAACATTCTCAATGCATAGACAACAACAATCAAAGAATTGAAACCAGAAGAAGCTATACAAATTAATGTAGTGAAAACATTCATATAAGAAAATAGTAAAAATACTATAGAAGGCTACGAATGATATTAAAACTGAATTAATTCTCAGAACAGAGTTATGTGCCATTAATAGCCTTGCAATCCCAGTTGTCCAACATCTTGCTGGATAATCCGAAACTTTGAAATGGATCTTCAAAACCAAGAAGCTTCTTTTCTAGCCATTTTTTTTGAGCTGATGTAGACTTTAAATCTGTACACCGTAAAGAAGAAGGAAAATTTAGAATTGTCTACAAGACAACAAGTATTAAAACAACAAATTGATACCAATAGGCAACATGAAGAAGAAGAAAAATATTCAATAATAAAAGAAGGCAGTAGATTCTGTAGAAAAAGCAAAACGACCAATAACTGCGGCAAAAAATGATGAAAGCCAAAAAAATAAAGCTCTTGGACAGATGAAACAGCATCTACAGATTCTGCATGGCCAATATCCAGAACGTACTAAATCAATCAAAAGTTAATACTCATCGATGATTTACCAAAGTCTGAATGAGAAAATTTACTTGCAGCACACAAGATCCTACACGAACCCAAATATTATGCATATGGATCCAAATGCAGGTTTTATGACAAACGCAAGAAACTAATCTCAGACTGTTCTGTACCCCAAACTTAAAAACTAATGTCTAAATGGAAAAGCAAACAAATTGCTAATTTAAGTCATCCAGCACCAGTTACAGAAATAGAAGATGTAACCATTCCTATGGGATTACACCATCCATTTGGACAAGAAAAATTGAAATAAACAAAATAAGTGTGTATTAAAAAGAGGAAGAAAAATTCTATTGAAAATGATATGGCTTGTCAACAGACAACATAGCAACCAAGGAAAATAATCAAGAAATATAGACCTGGAAATTAATAGAAAAAATGAAATTAGCTAGAGTTATTGCCAGTAGATGCACTTGGAAATGATGGAAAAAGGACAAAACTGTTTTACAGAGAAAAGAACCCCAGCTTAGGAATATACAAAAAATTGTCTTATTAAGTACAGCCCACACTTGGAAAACATCTATGTAATGCTAGGGATGATAGGGAAGATAGAAAAACATGAAATGGAGCCGTAACAACACGCCACGATGCCTTGTCTCCCCGCCAAATACAGAAATCGAAATTATGTGAAAAAATGATAATAATAATAAAATAAAATAATTAACAAAACAAAGTTTATCTGAACCCGAATTCAGGGTCAGATCAATTAAGGGTTAGTCTTGAATCTGACGATGTTTAAATAACAATATTTTGAAAACAAAATAGTTAGAAAAAGAGGATTTTAAATAAAAAGATAAAAATTATTTTTGTAAAAGTTTGTTTTGCAGATGAACAGGACTTCGAAGTTTTGGTAACCAGACCTTTAATAAATTAGAAGATAGAATAATTTTAAAACTGCTTATAGAGGATGTTGAATGGAACATAATTATTTTTTTATCTATCTATCTATCTATCTATCTATCTATCTATCTATCTATCTATCTATCTATCTATCTATCATATGATATTCTATTGCTATTTATCTATCTATTAATCTCTCATATCAATTTCTCATATCTATCTATCTATCTATCCAGTTTGTTAATATCTATCTATCTATCTATCTATCTATCTATCTATCTATCTATCTATCTATCTAGAGATACAGGTGATGGCAAGCGTGTAGGTGTGTTGTTCATGAAGAGCTGAATCCCAATTGTTATGTTCCGCTACGTGGAAGTATTCTTGGGAAGATAGGAATCTCTTCCCTCTCATATATGGGTGGTAAGAAATATCTCACAAAATCATTATGATGAAAAATACTAAAAATATTTAATTAACCGCCATAGATTATTGAAACTGTAGAAACGAATGAATCAATCATAAGAAATTAGGTTCGTTGAGACTAGATTTCTTCTGAAAATTTTACCTGCATTCGTCGATGAACATTGAATTCTCTGGTGCTTCTGCTAAGTATTTGAATTCTTGGTAATAAAATCTAAAAAAGAATCTGCAATATTAACATAAATAAAACTCTTAGTGTCTTCTCTATTTTCATTGTTCTTCATTTCTTACAAATTTGGAAGCTTAGATTGGTTGATTTTATCGTTGAAGAGGATCTTTTCTTCTCAATACCGTCGTGGAGCTCTACGTCTGTGAACTTGATAAAATGTAAGTAACTCAATAGTCAAATGTTGTTCCCTTATTACACTCTTCTGCAATAACGTTTTTATTTTATAGGTATTTTAATCCTCCGTTAATAATTTTCAGATTTTGTCGTTTTTAATTCGTCCTGAACGATAAACCGTAACCACGTATAAGACTTCTGATCGAATTTTTAGTGGCCGAGAAACGTTTTTAGAGAAGATCTTATAAATTTTAATATACAGTATCTGTCGCATTTCTGAGATGGTATCATTGTTTAACCTCCACGCGGAAAAAAAAAATTATTTACGTATAAGTGACGCAATTTCTTACTTCACTTACGCAGTAATCTTGGGAAAATGTATTGTCAAATATACTACACTAATAAGAGTTCAATAAATATAACCTTAACTGACATTTCTGGAGATATCTCTACCCAGTCAGTCATGTCTCTTTCGAGACATGTCCCTCAAGCGTGTGGCTAATATGGCACTTTAGTGACTGACTGACATGTGGACTTCGTTGTTGCTGTCAAAACGTTTTGGCATTGTGTTCTCAGTCTTCCATGCTATATTCCGAACTGAAAATCTAAGGGTAGATGCGTCCCAACCCCTACGTCTAGCAGTATCTCGTCTTGTTCTTCAGTTTTTATTTTATTTTATTTTTATTAATGCACAATTGTACCCCTCTGTTTGGACTTTAATGCCTAGGAATAAGGCTTTAAATTACCATGTCATCAACAGTTAATCCACTAGGATCATGAAGTGTATTTTTGTGTAAGTATAAGTTCTTTATTAATTCTTTTACTTTTCTGTTTTAGTAATATTTTTTTGTTCAGTTAGTGTATCTCAACAGTCCTGTTTCTGTCTACACTTCGGTGAACTGTAAGCGACAGATGTCTTTAATAGCTTTTGCCTTCAATCAGCATCTATGAGACAGTGGTGACTCAGCCCATCTGAAGCCTACCAAAGACCTGTTCTCCAGTTTTGATGCCATTGCAAATAACCTTTTTTGTCTTTGTTTTCTCTATAAACACATTCACCATCCGTTATCCATCTTCCAGTTCCAAGCCTCTACCATAAAAAGAATTCTCTCGCTCTCTCTTATATATATATATATATATATAACAAATAATCCTTGCTAAATGACTCTAATAATATGGATAAACAAACAAGATTGATGAACACTTTCTCATAAAGGAGTTGATAAACTAAGGTAATAATTTAATCTATTATACCCGTAATGATTCAGGTAATTTATCTCCTTACACAATTTATTCCCTTCTTTCCAAATAAAGAAACTAAAGAAGGCATGCACACTTCTTTGGAAACGAGGCGTTAATAAAGTTTTCAATTCTCACGATCTTCACGTTTTCGCATAAAATATACATCACACACACACACATATATATATATATATCTTTCCGAGTGGTAAGAATGAGAAGAATAGTCCAAACACTGAAACAACTGTAGAGAACATCATTCAGTCAGTTAAGTGCCATACGTATTGTTACTGCTAAGCTCATGTATCCGAAAGAGACATGACTGACTGGGCAAGAGATTATCCCGCAGTCCATTGCCTTGCACTGCAGGCAGACTGGTTGCCAACTATAGAACCCAATCCTGTCCTACTATTTAACACATAACTGGAAGGAAGAGACAGTTAATACCTTACCAAAGGGTATTGCCATTGCTTTCTGCGGTAGACTGGTTGCCGACCAAGGCTATAGAGACAATCTGTCCTACTATTGCCATAACTGGAAGGAAGAAATTGGTTAATACCTTTCCCAAGGGTGTTGCGCGTAAGTGAATACAATGGATTCAACTGGAATTCGAACTCGGCTCCCGATTTCTCGTTCCGAGCCGATATCCACTGTACCACAACGCACAAGAGGACATATATAGAAGAAATTATGTACATATTCTAAAGCATAATATATATATATATATATATATATATATATATATATATATATATATATATATATATATATATATATATATATATATATATATATATATATATATATATATATACAGACGCTGTCACAAAATAACCTCCCCAGATCAATTGGGTATTCGTCCTCCTCAATGTGCTTCTCTTGGGACCTCTCCCAGCATGCCCATCCTTTTTCAAAACAAACTGAAAAAGTCTGTGATTGACATCACCTGATTAGTTTCATGTTTCTTAATATTTTATCGAGTTTCGTATAAGTTAAAGTTTATATTTATATTCTAAAGCGTATTTATTATGCGCATATAAAAATCTAACAAAAATAAACAGAAGACCCCAAACACTTACCTGTAAGTGCTGAGGAAAGCACGAGTTCCTATTAAATGATAACTGCATACAAATCAACGTAACCTTGCAAGCTGCTATAAGATTCAATGGAAACACAAATACATATAAAGAATAACAGAAGGTTATTTAAAGCAGAGTAGGATGTGCGTTGTGGTGCAGTGGATATCGGCTCGAAAGAAATCAGGAGCCGAGTTCGAATTCCAGTTGAATTCCTTGCATTCATTTACGCTCAAATACCCTTGGAAAAAGTATTAATCTGTCTCTTCCTTTCAGTTATTGCTTAAATAACAGGATAAATTGGGTTCTATAGCCTTGGTTGGCATGCAGTCTACCGCAGAAAGAAATGGCAACTTACTGCTATTTTCTGCCCAGTCAAACATCTCTTTCGACGTCACTTAACTGACTGAGATACTCGCGCAAAAACTTAACAAAAAATATGCAAATACCACTAATCTGATAAAACATATATGGAAACACAAAAACACTACCAAGTTACATCACCGAAACACAACGTAAACTTTGCCTTCTTCTTCTTCTTCTTCTTCTTTGTGCCATCTCCCTTCAGGACGTAGGCGATCATGGCCTTCCCTGGTGGCTCTTAGCAGCCTTTCTCCTGTTACCCCACCCAAACTCTGCTCTGCTGTTCACCTGCCCAGTTCTGTCAAATCTGTTATCAGCTGCTTTCCCCTGTGTCTCTTTCCATCTATCTGACCTGTGAGTATCAGATTCTCTAAGCCTTCCTTCCTCATATCATGTCCCTTTTCCTGATGCTCAGTATTAATTTCTTTTTCATTTCCACCCATTCTAAACATCACCATTGCTCAAATACTCGATCCATGGTATCCGCAGCATCCTTCTGCAGAACCACATTTTTAATTCATTCAAGTTTTCCTTTGATCGTATGTACTGACAGACTTGATGGCAGATTCAAGATAAGTGTGAAGTGATCTGAAGTGACATAATTGTACACATCTTTTCATGTAAGAGGAAGAAAGCCTGAAACACATGACCTTTTTAATATACACGTAGAAATTACCATTCAAAAATCTTCAAATACACAAAAAATTATTTTTAAAATACGAAAGCACGACGATTTGTATTATACTTTTCGATTTTTAGATTAGTAAATATAATTTTCTTAATAAGTTAGTAAACTAACCCTAACAAATCTTTGAAGGATTGTAAAAATATTTTTTGAAAGATTATAAATTATTATAACTAAAAGAAAGTTAAAACAATTATTTTAAAATTTCATTATTAAGAAACATTTTTCTTCAGACTATAATGTCTTTTATTCATATTATTTATTAAAGCAATTAAAAGCTTATCAAGTCAAATAATGTCATAGTTTTATTGCATTTTACTATTGGGAACAGATTATCAGAAACGAGGCAAAATGTTTTTAAAAAAATTAGATTATTTACATTCCCCAATGAATCCTGCGTTTAACTGATGAAACCAATTTTTCCAACAAAATAAATTTCTCTAAACTTCGCGAATTTACATGGAGAGGGGGTAGCCGATGTTAAAAATGTTTTTACCAAGATATTTAAAAATAATAATTTCAAAAATAATTTCATTTATTTGTGAATAAGTCCTGAAAAGTTTCATTGAAGTTTCATTGAAATCCGACAATTATTTGACTTTTTCAAGAATTTCCAAATTAAATTGAGTTATGTAATATTACGTTTTCCATTAAAAATATTCGTAAAGATTTGGTTACCCGCTAACTAAAAACAAGATTTTTACCGAAATTTCAAACTTGTTAGAAAGGATTCAAAACTTTGTAAAAAATAATTAAAAATACTTTGATTTGATTTTTCTTTTAATAATAATATGAACATTTTGATGGAAAAAGTTCGTTTTTTATTAAGTTTGGAGCCCTTTTTATTCATACTATGCTGTTTTTCAGCGATTTAGAGGAGGCGTAAATTAAATGTAACAATATTTAAAAATGTCTTAAAACCTTTTTGAAATACGTAAAATTATTTTTATTCTTTATTTTCATAGATTAGCTTCAGGAAGGCTATTATCTTTCAGCTGCGACTAAAACATTATTAAAAGAGACATGTAAGTTAAATTGTTTTAAATGCAACTTAAATGTTTTTTCTTAACCTAAATTTTGGCCTTCTGCCTAAAAAATGTGGCAAGTTGGCGTCACAATAGCATTAAACTATTTTCATTCAATTATACAACAAAAATGTAAACTGATATTTCTTCTAAGTTAGTATTTTGAATCAAGGCCGAAAGTTTTGTCTTTGATTAAAGACACAACTTTATCTTCCTGCTCTGGGAAGCCAAATGCTTTTTATGTTAAATTTAAATTTTATCGCTTTAACTACATTGACTGGACTAGTATCAGTAGTTCAGAATATATAAGCATGAACGAAAATGCTTGGCTAAAGTTAGCAGCGAAATATGATCGTATTTCAGAACATGATATATGTTATCTATTGCATTCTTTCAGACAGAATTCCTAAATGGAAGATTTTAAAGTGAGATTGAAGAGAAAGATATGGCGAATGTTTGGTATTTTGGTATTCTGAGAAAGCGCGACTATATATAGACTGAGCAAAGATAAATTTTCAAATTAACCATCTGCCTTTCTAAAATACTTTAATGAGAATTTAGAGTCAGTGTTGAGATGGTAAAACTTCATTAAGAGCACACAAGTTAGCTTGATTGAGTTAGCGATAGTAAAGCCTTGCTGGGTCATTTTTAATGTCGAATTTTGTATGAAACAGTTGGTGAGTTTCTAACTCAAAATGTGAACAGTTCGATTAGCCTAGAAAATGACTACCACAAGAACATCTCTTCTATGTGCCTTGTCCTTTCAGAACTGTGGAGAGCATTCCACGTCTCTCTGTCCCTGGTGGGTCTTAGCACGTTTTCTCCTGTAACATCTCACAACCGTTCTCTCATTCACCTGCTCAGGCCCTTCAAATATATTGCTTTCCCATCTCTTTTTTTCCCCTCTATTTGGTCTGTTAGTATGAGGTTCTCCAAACCCTCCTTCCTCATTTCATGTCCAAGGAACTGTAGTTGTCACTTCCTGATGCTCAATATTAATCTCCTATTCGTTTTCTTTAAGAACATACAGGGACTTACTAGGCTTAGAAATGAGGATAAAACTCACTAATCCCTAGCCAGATAAGCATGCAAAACATAACAGGGCTTTTAATATATATATATATACAGCCCGTAGCATTTACTTTGTAAAAGTGCTTGAGTAGGGCAATATTATTATTGAAATATTTTATTATGAGGAGTTATAATAATTTATTTACATCGTTTTTATTATAATTACTTATAATGTTTTTTAAACTGCAACAATATAATAAAAATATTACAATAATATATATATATATATATATATATATATATATATATATATATATATATATATATATATGTATGAGTTGAATATGTGGATCGGAATCCTACAAGATAAATAAAACAAAGAACAAGTAGAAAATAAGAGGTTTTAATCTAACGTTTCACTTTAACAAGCTTCCTCAGAGACTTTTTAAAAGACGAAATTCTTGTTAAAAAATGTCAACAGTTTAAAAAGCCTCTAAAGAAGCTTGTTAAAAGGAACATGTTAGATTAAAGACATTTTTCCTACCTGTTCTTTACTTATTCTCTCTCTGTCTCTCTCTCCGCTTCTGTATATATATATATATATATATATATATATATATATATATATGAAATTATTTGCGTGAACATTATTTTTTAATTGATACTCCTATTTAAGTAGCTATTCTGTTTGTAATAAAGCTATATATATATATATATATATACACACACACACACACACACACACACACACACACACACACACACACATATATATATATATATATATATATATTAATTTCTACCGGTTTAATTATTTACGATAAATTTTGTTACGAAAATGTGTGTCATTCTGCAGGATTCGTACCTGCGACCCCTATAAACATAGTGGAAGCCATCAATTGATCTGGCGCTTCTTAGGGGTCGCGGTTCCAGAGGCTACATTTTCATGTAGCGCAGTATGAAGCAAAATTAACATATGTATATAGTTTGATTATAAACAGAATATCTACTTAAATACGAGTATCGATCAAAAATAAAAGTTCAAAGAAATCAAAAGGGGAAATGTCGGTTGTTTAAGACCATTTCGTTAATCTACGTGAATTAATATATATATATATATATGTATATATACAAACATCTACAACGTAGCTTACAGTGCATCTGTATGGGCTCTGTTGTTTGTGCTTTGTGCCCACAAGCAACCGACCACTTTAAACAAATCTTAGTGCCAGTTGATCGACAGCTGGATGACTAATAATTCAACACAAGTGTATGCAGGACAAAAAAACAGCCATAAAGTGTAAAACGAGGAGCACCATCTCCCATAACCTTCGATTATCATTTACTATAGCCGAGTCCACACTATATATATATATATATATATATATAACTGTAAATTTATGATTGAACACGTATCGAAAAACCCACCGAGTACAAACGCGGAGGGGAAAAATAGTAACAAAGAAACGTACTAAGCACTTGAACATTAGTCAGAAGTACTAGTAGAAAAAAAATTATATATATATATATATATATATATATATATATATATATATATATATATATATATGTTATTTTAAGTTATGTTATATTTATAGATTAACGGGCTCAATATCAGGAATAGAGTGTATATTAATACAGTGGACGTTGAATATAACACTGACCAATGCAATTGACAAAATAAAAACAGACGAAGTGAAAAATGTAAAAAAAGGTAGCCCATCCTGTATATTATAAATGTTAGACTTAATATGCTCTTGTCGATAAGGCATCCTTCTTTGCATGGTATTTGTTTTATAAACTATGGGATTAACATCTACTGTCTTAAATATAGTAAATTTTATGAAACCAAATATGCCGTTTCCACCAGAAATCTAAATAGTAAACATTTTAATAGTATGCGAATGTTATCTCTGCGAAAATTAAAGCAGCGATAAGAATAATGTATATATATATATATATATATATATATATATATATATATACCATAGCCCGGCGTTACTCGGGTGTAATGAAAGCTTTAAAACTAATCCATGGTCCTGGAGCTTAGACTCTTTGGACGTAGACACGAAAGACTAAAAAGCAGTAGTTGTTTTCCAGTTAAAGCGAAACCGTAGACTGAAAGAAAAATGAATGGATGTAAGTTAAATTTTGATTTCCTGGTATCGATATCAAATTTTCTGCACTGAGAACATTCAAAATAGTTTCCACCATATCTTGTCTATATATTTAATACTATTTATACACATTTTATATTTTTAATATATTACACATATAATTCCCGTATCTACAAAAGTTCCCAATAATGTCATATCACGTGACACAAAGAACGATAGACCGCGAGTGAAGTGTTTGAATTCATTATCAGCTCGATATTTATCTGCCCGTAGGCGGAATGCGGCACAAAGAGATTTTAAAGTGAAGTCTCTGAACCTAAGCTCTAAGCTAAAATATTCCGTAGAACCTGCACAAGGCAAAAAAAAAAAAATTTCCTAAGACGAGATTCGACCATTCAGCGGAGCTCCGTCTGGGTTCCTCCTGTCAGAAGGCAATGGATTGCCGTGACTGGTGGCTCTCTGTTCAAAAGAAGGAGCACCGACAGGTCAGGCTCCAGCGAGCGGCTAGCTCTAGTTGAGTTGTCAGCTCAAGGCAAATTGAGCACAGTCTATCTTGCTACTTAGCCCATAACTGAGCAGAGAAGACATGGCGTCATACCAAGGTTACTTGTGCGAAAGTAAACGTAACAAATTCATCGAGATTCGATGTCGGCTCTCTACCTTCGCTTAACGAGTCACCAAGTGCTGCACTATCTGCACATCCAAATAACGATAATAAAACGAAATCACCATCATCATCATCATCATGTCCAATTACTTGGTACGGGGTAGAATCTCCGCGCAACTTAGCACCTGACCAGTCCCCACTAATTATGTGGGTTGAAAGTGGATGATGTATTCCTTCTTGCGCAGCGTGTCTTGGGCAAGCAAATTACAGATAGAGCCTATCCCTCTTCGGGTCAAGCCAAAGCCGATGTCCCCCATGACTCTGTCACGGCTGTCTCATCGCACTGGGTGCTTATATAGCTATTTAGCTCAGTCTACTCCAATGCGTTAGACTAGATGGACGTTAACCCAGACAAGAATGTTTATAAGAAGGAATAAAACAAAAATGATGTTTCAGAGATAAGTTTAAATTAAAGTATTCATATTTTAAATAATATGTTATAATAGCAGAATAAGAATCAAATTGCTTATTTACCGGGCCAAAGTGTTCTTGCTTAAACTTCTTTGAATATGAGGCTATTGTGCATTTTTACCAGCGTAAAATATCATAGTCGAAATCCAGCTTAGGCTAGCGATTCAAATGACGGTTGCAGAGCAGGCATAACAGCTGTCCTTAGGTAAAAATGGCATAATACGAACAGTCTATCAGTACCCCACATTTTGGCTTCGGGTCGTAATAAATGAAGCTAGTAAATATCACGAACTCCTGGATTTATCAGTTACGGCTCTGTTTATGTGATATTGCATCACGTCGCCATTGCAAAAGAAAGTTTTATGGCTGGAACCTCACACAAATTTAGTTGTTGATATTTATAATGTCAGCCTATCAAATATAACGTGGCTTACGGTTCAAGATAAGAACCGCTTGTTTCTTTGATTAAAACCTCTAGATGTACCAAAGATGATCATCTCGATAAGAAGCTCGAATTAAACAATAGCTGCGGGCATCATTCAGATTAGTTAGACACAAGGTCAATAAATGGCTGTAAGTGAAAATTGAAATAACCACACAGAAAATTGTGTCTAGAGTGGTTAAGACAGAGCAGATACGTAAATATACTATAGGTTTGATCTTTTTTTTCCAATACAAAATTTCACAATACATGACTCGAGAGTCACTCAATGTAGAGTTAACGGTAAAAAATAGCACGGTTGAATAAACTGTGTAGTATGAATGAAAGAGGGTGGAATGGAATGACGATTATGAGGAGGACATTTGATCCTTAACTTGAAGAGGTCAAGTTGGAAGTTACCAGGAAAGCAAACCGGCGGGAGTTAATTTCACAAAGTAGCAGTTCTTGGGAAAAATCTTTCTCGGGGATACTTTCTTCTTAAATTTTAAATACGGGGAAAATGAGTGTGATTCGACTCTGTGGAAGTAGTATGGCGTGTCCTAGGCATAAAGGTCTGAACTGGTTGAAATAAACAGTGGAAATCATTTGAACAGTTGCCGTGGAAATAGCGAGAGAGTAGCGACAAACTCGAAGCCTTGTGCTTGTAGAAAGAAACTGAAGAATAGAGAATGCATTACTCCATTCCCACAAGTTGGCCTAAACTGTTTTGAACTCTATCATAGATGTAATGTGAGGATTGAAGCTTCGACCAACATATAACCGCAATCCTACATTGTTGATCTAATTGAAGTTTGGTACTTATTAAGCATGGCACGGGGATTAAATTTTTCTTGGAGCAATAGAATGAGCAGACCATTTTATCAACATCTTTAACAATGATAATTCTGGGTAGACGATAAAGCACATCAGGCAGCAATGCTTCTGATCGGGAGATTGGAAGATTTGAGAAGCGTGAAACCTCCTCTTAATTGCTACTATCTCCAAGGTCTCTGACCCGAGATGGTGGCACCAGTTAGGGTCTTGGCTAATGGCAAATGAAAATCCCAAACAAAACACTAAGAAAGTATTATATTTTTATAGTACCAGAAATACCAACAATACATTTTTATAGTAGAAAGAAACTCGTGGAGAGCGTGGCAGCAGAGAGTCCTCAGAAGAGAAGCCCCCCGTCAAGCAAGTGTTTCGGCCCTCCTGACACTCTAGGGGGTTGGGCCACACCCACAGTTCATGACTCCGGATGTCCCTCTGCTGCCCTTTTTTTTTCTTTTTCGGGACGAGCCACGGATAGGATCCGTGACCTTCTGGATATGCTCATTTTCCACTCAAAGACCCCCGCACTAACCACTTAGTCAAAGGTACACCTGATATTTGTAGGAAAATTAAGCCTTGTGAAGTTCACTTTTATTCCTCCTTGACCAGATCCAACTTGAACACCTCTCTGCAGCCTTCTGCCATTGCTTTCAGGGCTCTGGTTTTCCCTCCCTGCAACTGAGAGCTGTTTCATGAGGCTGTATGCAGACGCTCCTACAAACCCCCTAGCTCCAATTTCTGCAGTGAGGACTTTGACCTGGTAGTCTTCTCTCCTCAGGCTGTTTGCCAGATCAGCATACTTTTCAGTCTTGTAGATTTGAGCTCCATTCTGTTCTCATATGGCACTGTGAGTTCTATCATAATCGGCTGCTTGGTTGACTGAGAGTGGACTACTATGTCTGGTCTCATGCCACTCTTGCTGATGATCTATAAAAACTACCAACAATACATATTCATATTAAAATGACCAACAATACAATTTTAAAGCAAAACGACCAGCAATATATTTCAGTAGAATTATCAACAATACATTTTATATCAGAACTACCAACAATACATTTTATATCAGAACTACCAACAATACATTTTATTATAATTTTACCACAATACATCTTATCTAATATTTCAATGCATTCAATTCCTTTCGAGATATATTTGAATTTGAAGCTATAATGTTTTGTCTAAATATTCAATTAGATAATTAGATTAAATAATCCATAGATGTTGTTATGCCTTTAAACATAAACCAACCAACTTCAGCAATGGATTTTATGTTAGTCACTTAGTTAAGTACATGCGTGATCTATGCTTGGGCGATCATGTCTTTTCGAATTTGCAGTAGTAGGTTGGTATTTATGTCTGCGATGAGACAGGTTACCAAACAAGACTATAGAACCCAATCTCTGCTGCTATTTAACACATTGCTGGAGGAAGAAGTGATGTATTCATACTTTTTCTAGAGTCTTTGCGGCAAGTGAATGAAACAAATTCAACTGGAATTCGAACTAGACTCTACCAATTTCCCGTTCCGTGATGACGTCCATTACGCTACAACACATTTTATATATGGGTTCCATTTGAGGTCTGGAAAACTATCCACCGCGGTGGATAGGTAATGTTTTGACCAGTACCTGGGCGTACGCGCTCAGGTTCCTCACGTTAAAAAAGACCTTGTGGCACATCTCTCTCAAGCGGGGGAGAAGGGTAAATCATGAGAACAAAGAGACATAACATCTGACGCTTTATTGATAGTGAAACCGGCAATTGTGACTGGAGAAGAAGGAGTTTGAATGGGAGTGATAAAAGAATACTTAGATTTTGAAGTACCGAAAGATACAAGCCAGATTTTGCTTCCATTTAGGTGTTAGTATTAATGTCAGAAGAGATGTGTCATAAACCTCGTCTGGTCGTCTTATTTTGGAAGTGAGTCCACAAACAATGGTTTCATTTGAGTAGATTATTTCCAGTGACTTTATTGATAGATTGATTTGGGTCTTTACGGTTCATCAACCATTTTGATAGTCAATATATTTTTAGATTGTAAGAATTTTATGAATATTTTCCAACATGCGAAAAACCACCAAACATAATACTAAACACACACATACACACGCGCGCGCGCGCACGTGTCATCTCTCCTTAAATTCGGAACGCGCAGATATACTAAAGTTTGTTAAAATACGGCGAATATACACGTGAAACATAATAAACCATTGAAAATCTAACAACTGAAGACTAAAAATAACCATAATTCTTTCTTCTTTTTCGGCTCAGAAGAAGTAAACCTTTGTGTGTGTGTGTGTGTGTGTGTGTGTGTGTGTGTGTGTGCGTGCGTGCGTGCGTGCGTGAGTGCGTATTTTTAGTATCATTGTTCTTGGGTGGCGCTCCCAGGCTTAAATGAAAAAATAAAATTGTTTGATTTTTTGTTCTAAAGCCGTTATTTAATATTTGATGTAGATTGTCGATCTGTTTATCCTTTATATATATACTAGCAGTATAGCCCGGCGTTGCTCGGGTGTAATGAAAGCTTTAAAACTAATCCATGGTCCTGGAGCTCAGACTCTTTGAACGTTGGCACGAAAGACTAAAAAGCAATAGTTGTTTCCAAGTGAAAGCGAAACCGTACACTGAAAAGAAAAATGAATGGTTGTAAGTCAAATTTTGATTTCCTGGTATCGATATCAAATAAGTTTTTTCTTCGTAAACTGAATTTTGAAGGCTAAATAAGTCCTCTGAGTAAATGGTATCATGGCTGAGACTAAGAACTATAATTATACTACTTAGGCAAACCCGAAGCAAAAACTAAAATAAAGGGCTGAAAAAATACAGACATACAGGCAGATAAACACACACACACACAAACATCTTGCCTTATATATATATATATATATATATTATCCATTTTCTGCACTATTGTAAGAACTGTAACCTTGAAACTTTTGAATATCCTTTCTTATGTCTTTGTCCTATGAGTGTATCAAATTTGATTAAAATCTGACCACTCCTTCTATAACTTTTGATTTTCGATATTTCTCTGGGGTACCTCGATACTAAACCTAGCTAAGAACACTCGCAGACACAACTGTGTAAATTTTCAAGAAAATCGGTTCAGCCGTTTCGGAGTCTAGGTAACGGACATACAGACACACACACACACACACACACACACACACAGAAGCAAAGTTCCATTTATAAATAAGTTTAGATTATATATATATATGAGCAAGTGGTATGAGGTTGACTAAGCTTTAGCATGTAGATATATCGGACGACAATCACATACTAAGTGTAAAATGCAAAGTTAAGTGTCAGTTAAGTGCCATACGTGATACATGCTTTGGGCAAATCATGTCCAAGACAGGACTGACTGAGCAGAAATATTATCCCGCAGTAGGTTGCCATTGCTTTCTGCAGTAGATTGGTTGCCGGCCAAGGTTATAGAACCCAATCTGTCCTATTATTTAACACATAACTGAAAGAAATAGACAGATTAATACCTTTCCCAAGGGTATTTGTGAGTAAGTGAATGCAAACAATTCAACTATAATTCGAACTCGGCTCCGCGATTTGTTCGTCCAAAGTCATTGCACCACAAAGTGTACCTGTCCGGTTTTGTCCCTCACTCTGCACCAATTAACATTTTATCTAGCCTGAAGGAGTCCTTTTTAATGATGAAACGTGTCACATTCTATTTTTTCCACTCATACAAATTACCAACGAAACAGATAAGTATTAAACCTTTTTAAGAAACACATATTTAAAAATGTCTCCTTAACGTAAAGAAAACAGATACTAAAGAAATGAGATGGACAAATAAATTTAACAAAGGTGAAAAAAGGAGTAAGAAATAGAGAGAGAGAGAGAGAGAGAGATAAAGAGAAGATTTATGAACAGCATTGGAAGAAAGAAAAAGACAAGAGTGTGGTTGGGGGGGTGATAAGAAGTTAGAGAAGATAAAATGCCAAATTGATCAAAGAATCCCAAACACATTTCGCAGAAATGTCCGGCACGTGTCCCTGCTCACGTGTTTTTTTTTTTTTTTTTTTTTTTTAAGAACAGAGTGACACATCAACAATCTCTCCCTCCCTCGCCTCACTCTCTCGCTTTTTTCCTGCCTGTCTTTTATTTTCTCACGCTCATAATCATCTCTCTCTAACGTCCAGACATCTTTGATTTATTTTTCTCTTCTTATCTGGCTTTCATAATGTTAAAGCGATGACTGTGGTCAAACGATCAACTGGGTGTGTTGCTTGTATGGCGACGGCGTTTAATCTCAAGAGAGGTTTACCATTTTTGTCATACAGATCATTGCCAGCCACGTCGATCTTCACTGAGTTCCTAAATCTGCAGACTTCAAAAAAGTGCTTCAAATATCTCTGTTAAGCTTTTCAATAGGAAAAAATTTTATCTGCTTAAAGCCACGTGGTGTATGTTGTGTATATAACATATATTTTAAGTAATATTTTATATCTTTTACGCGCTAATTACTACAAAAGCATTACATGTAATGAAATAAAATATTAATGACTACATACTGATATTAAAAAAAATTATATCCTTTAATGTATATGAAGTTGAACAGAATTGCTACCAATAAAGTGTTTTATAGTTGTTAAGAGCTGTAATACTTGAATCACATACAGTACAGTTCAATAGTAACTGGATATTAACTGAATTTTTATCGAAATCCTGAAGAATGAGAAATGATTTTACGACAATAAATGACCCATACAATACTTAATAGTTGCTCCTTATACAATATAACTAAATATACCATAATTATTTAATCCTAATTCTCATTAAACATTCCACCCCTTTACTCTGAAATAGTAGGAAAACTCTATTGTTAAAAAAAAAAACAAAACTAAAATCCAAACTCCTGTTATAATTATTGTCTACTCATTTAAAAAATCTAAGCTCCCTCTATGTATCTTATCCAGAAAAAATTAAAAAGTGATATCTAGATTCAAGCCATCTTGTCCTCTTCTAGCAAATATTAAAACTCTGTGGTTACATAATTCTCATTTTTGCTTGAATAATTTTGACACACCTAAAGCATTTTTTTCCAGCTACCACTCCTAGTTTTCTCAATAACCATGAATTCATCTTATATTTTAAAAATAAATCATTTTCACCATTTATTTTAATATATCCCCTGAAGAAGAACAATATTATTCTGAAACATGAAAATTTTTGTGTAGTGATATTATTCTTTTATATAGATATATTGCAATTCTGTTATTACAATGGTTTATAAAAGAATAATATCACTACACAAATATATATATATATATATATATATATATATATATATATATACGTTGTTGTTATATAAATATATTGTATATACTCTGTTATTATATATATGCAAATGTAAAATTGAAATTTACATATTTTATATATGCATATATATATATATATATATATATATATAGTATGTAAGCTTAAATTTTACATTTGGGGAATAGCTATTTCACCAGATTATTAGGAAACCTGCATTATTCAACCCCAGTCAGTTGGGTAAAATAAAAGGTTTCTAGTGTACCGAAATAAAGGTTATAGTAAAGAAAAAAAAAGAAGCAAGGTTGGTAAGGAAAAAGGCCAAGAAAAGGAGAAAGGGTGAATAGTGGCACACTGACACAGGTGTAATGGGAAGCAGTTTACCTGAGAGGTTAAGGGTAGCCGGTGAATAAACTTAGAGCTAAATCTAAATTCTAACCGGTATTAAAAAAAGTTAGGCTAAAAATATAACGGTAACATTGAAAGGAAGGGAATAGCTAAAACCTTTTTAAAGAGAGATGGAATCTACTTCTAACTAATTCGTTAAGTTGGTCAAGAAGTACGTTTTGATTATGATATTTTTGAATATCCTAATTTTTCTACTAATCACAGATTACATTTATCACTCAGACTATTGTGAGTATGTGCTGAGCGTATTAATTTCCAGTCTATATGTGGGTTTAGGCCCTCTTATTTTCAGGAAAGGGCTGTCTGAAATTTTAGTTTGGGGTTGGTAAAAATGTGCCTATGAAAATAAAATCTTTGTTTTCAACCCCCCTGCTAAAAATTCGAGGTACACATTATCATTTTTTTTTTTGAAGGAGATGGTAGCTTAGTAGATCACATTAGTAGATCTACATTTCCAACTCAACCGGACAATTTTCTTTGGATCTGCAATTGCAGGAGGGTACAATACCGTATTTAGCATTGGTTGCATAGAAATTCCTTTAAAACCTTGTTTTTTTATGAGAACTGATAATGTTGTACATATTACTAGAGCAGGAATAGCTGATCTTGATAGTTTTTCTATTAAATATTTTAGAGGTTGTCTTATTAATGCTTACTTATTAATTTCAGGAAAAAAAAACTGTCCAATGTTAATATTTGATAGTCTACAGAATGGACGGAGAGTGAACCATATAATCTTTCTTTTCCTATGTTTACTTTTAATCTCTGGTAATTCAAATTTAATAGCGGGTGCTTAGTAGCTTAATTCATCTTTATAGCCGCTACTCTGGTTAACTTTTTCATACAGTTTTTTCGTTTTCGCTAAAGATCTTAGTGTTGAAGATAATCGGCTAATTCTGGTATTAACAGTCCTAGGTATCTGTTTTACAATGGCTTTAGGGTGGTTAGAATTAATCTTGAAGTTTTTGTTTTTGTTTATTTTTAATTATATCACCCTGAGCAAAGCGGTAATGCAACTGATGTGCAGGTGGCTACATAAGAGTGAAGAGATTGAAAAAGAGAAAACCAGAAACCGCATCCTAAACAGGAAACAGGGGCGCGCGACCTCTTCACCTTTTCAATAGATGAGGGTGGAGTGTGAACCGGGCGATAGTTTAGTCTATCTACTCCAATTGAAAAAAAATATTTTTTTTTTTAAGTTTTAACTTAGTAAAATTTGAAAGAAGCCTTCGAAGCTAAACTAATTTACAGAAACGTCTCTAGCAAGTTTAAAGAAACGACCATGTAAAGACGAAATAAATAACCCTTTGGCTGTCAGAAAATAGCCGCTGAAGGAAAAAAAAGACAGGACCGCTTTTAAATGCTGAAATGCAAATGTGCCGTAACAGTTAAAGGCATAATACAGTTCACTTATCAATGGCAAAAAAGAGAATTAACATAAAATCAAAGAAAAGAAGAATGGCTGGCCAACACAAAACAGTACCTAAGAGTTTCATTTTCTTTATGGTACGATTTAAAAAGAATTATCGAAGTTAAGGGTGATGTCGAGGTATTTAACTGTTTTTTTTAAGTTAGAAGAAATCTCAATTTTAAATCCTAGTACCTTAAAGGCGAATTTCTTCTGAATCGTTGGAATCGAGGGGACATTTATATTAGGAATGAACATGTCTGTCATCTCAGTATAGACGTATTTGTTTAGAATCCCACAATCCTGCAAAGGGTGTCTAAAATATATGTGCCTAGTAAATCGGCAACATGGGCGGAATCAAACGCTCTGAGGGCATCAAAGTTACCACTGAGACTTTTAGTCCAGGAGGAATCGTTAAGAGCAAGAGAATTTTCTAGCTGTTAGAATAATATTAATTTCTTCGTCTGTGACCTCTAAATAGTTTCTAGCGAAATTGACACAATTTACTAACAGGTTTCTAGATATACTAGAGATAGAAGTCTATAATATCAAATTTGAGAAATGTAATGTGCGTTGTGGTGCAGTGGATATCGACTTGGACGGAGAAATCGCGGAGCCGAGTTCGAATTCAGCCGAATTCCTTGCATTCCTTACGCGCAAATACCCTTGGGAAAGGTGATAATCCGTCTCTTCCCTCCAGTTATGGGTTAAATAACAGAACAGATTCGGTGCTATAGCTGGCTGGCAACCAGTCTACCGTAGAAAGCAATGGCAACCTACTGCGGGATAATCTTCTGCCCAGTCAGTCATGTCCCTTTCGAGACATGATCGCCTAAGCGTGTATCACGTATGGCGCACTTAACTGACTGACTGAATTCTAGTGCTATCATAAAAATTGGTAAATTAATGGATACTATCAGATGGTTGGGGCGGAGGGTAAGTTGGAAGTTTTTTTTGACAATATTTTTCGAGATTAATCCTAATTCACCCCATTTTTTTTTAAATCTAGAGAGTACATTATTCCCAAAGTCGTAATCTTTAAATAAAAAGGTAAGCGTTTTTAATGTTGTCTTTTCCTACTCTATCGGTAATATCTAGTTTGCTAGCAAATTTATCACGGTCGACCTCGGATATTATGTTATCTTTGTCTGGTCTATACGTACTAGTAATCTTATTAGTCAGCAGTTTATGGTAGTGAGACAGGTTGTAGATATTTTTAGACTTATCAGCTTCAACCCAAATGTCTTTTGAGTCCTTAATGGTTACCGAATTGTCCTTCTCTAACATAATTTGCAAGAAGCTAAAATGTTTATTGAATTTCATTTTGGGCACAATACTAAACACATATTCTGAAATGGATTCAGGAACTAGCAAGGTGGTGGTGTTTTCTGAAGTTTTCAGATTGTACGTATCAACGTTATTCAGAGATATTAAAAATATCTGAAAAAGCTTGTTAAGTAAAACATATTGGAACTTTTTCTTACCTGTTCTTTAATTATTCTATTCACACACACACACACACACACACACACACACACACACACACACACACACACACACATATATATATATATATATATATATATATATATATAGATAGATAGATAGATAGATTCAATTGTTAGTATGGATCATGTTAGGACCATACAGTCATGAATAAAAATGTTCTAACTTCTCCCAATTTTGAAAATTGCGCGTTCATAAAAATTCCTTGTTACGTGAGTGTTTTAAAAAACGGCAAAATCAGTTTTTGTAAATAATAACTCCTTTACAAATGAAAAAAATATTCAAAAGTTCTACAATATAACTGGTGCCCCCTAAATACGAATTTGAACGAGATACTAGATTAGCAACTAGATCCCACCCTTTTACAGTGAAACCAATAAAATGCAACCGTAACTTCTACTCCAGCAGTTTCTTTCCTCGCACTTCCCGACTGTAGAATTCTCTTCCAAACGATTGCTTCCCCGATGGCTACAATCTCCAGGGAGTTTAAATGTAAAGTCAATAGACACCTCCTAACACACTAACCTGCTTCCATTCTATCAAACACTCTTCCTATCTGCCCAACCCTCATCCTCGGTTTCCTTCATCTGTCACCTTCCTCTAAATATGTCTAACCACTCCTTCTCTTTCACCTTCCCCTATGTATCCCCATGCGCAATAGT